>JAHBCN010001812.1:0-106230 GCA_019359885.1 Listronotus oregonensis | reverse complement strand
AATCCGTTAAAATAGAGGCATATATTATTTCCTTCCTTTTAAAAGTATTATTATAATTTATGTCATTTAAATGAAAAATAGTTCCAAAAAATTATCCCTGTAGGCTTGCAATCGGAAACAACATCGCATCGATACACAATTTGGAAAACCTAAATAAAATATAATATTTTTAATGCGGCACGAAAATTGTGGGGGGAGTTTGTTAGTCCCGCCCACCGTTTCGCGTCCTTTCGCCCCCCCTAAGGGTGTAGCGTAAATGCACTCTTAAGGGGAAAGTGCCATTATTTATTTTTTAACATTTAAAATTTTTCTACATCCCCCCTCAACCCGTTTTCGCTAATTAAAAAAAAATCTGTGGACATTTACAAATTATTCACGGTGTATTTAGTTCATCTATTGCTTCTATGCGCTTTTTTAATTTTCCGTAATATGGCAGATAATAAAAAAAACCTTTTTTGCTTTAAGGCACCCCATAAAAAGAAATCTTATTAAAAGGGAGGCGATAGTGGATAATGAATTGGATCAAACCTTTCCTATCTTTTTTCGCCAAAATAATTATGTATATTGTCTGACCAAGGCTGTGCATGTGAAGGACAGCCATCTTGTTGCCAAAACATGTAGTACTTCGTGCTAAAATATTAAGAAATTGTAAGACAAATTTTCCAAAATTTTCAAGTCCCGTGCACGTTTTTTTAATTTAAGGGTGGGGCACCCCCCGCCGCGGGGTTTATACAAAAACCGAAAATTTTCAAAAAATTTTTTTCAGGGGATAAGATAGAGGATTCATTTAAAAAATTTGATTTATGGGGATTAAAAAAAAATATATCAAAGTTTTTTTAAAAAGGGACACCCTATATTTTTTCAATATTGAATTTGAGCAAAAAAAACCGTTTCAAAAAAAGGCCTAAAAATTCCCCACCCTTTTTAAAATATTTGAAAATTTTGATTTTGTAGAACTTAGTAAACAATTTTTTTTTTAAATATTTAAACTAGAATTAAATTTTCCAAGCCAATATTTAGTAAACATACATTACTGATATAATTTAACATTTTTTTTAAAATATTAAAAGGGGGGGGAAAAAATTTTTATTATGAACGTTTTTTTTAAAAACTTTATTTTAAATGAAACACCCTGTATTTGACTATTTATTATGCAAAATTTTTTTATTATTGGGGGCCTATACCTAAAACCGATTTTTAATTATTTCAATTTTGTGTAGGGGGGGATTTAACACGTATAAGTATTACCATAATAAAATATTTTTAAACTAAGACTTTACAAAGACGATACGATTGTTATTACTATGTTATTACGTGTTAAATGCACGCCCTACAAAAATTAAATTTTAAAAAAAATACTGGTTTTAGGTATGGAAACCTATATCAATGAATTGGTAATAAAATTCTGCATGATTTAAAAAATCAAATACAGGGTGTTCCATTTGAAATAAAGAGTTATTTGCAAAAAAGTTCATAATATTAAATTTTTTTTCCCCCTTGTAATATTTTAATAAAATTGTTAAACCAAAACGTAGTTAGTATGTTTACTAAATATTGGCTATGTAATTTAATTCTATTTAAATATTTACGATAAAAAAATTTTTTACTAAAGTTTACAAAAAAAAAATTTCAAAATTTAAAAAGGGTGGGATTGGATAGGAACCTTTTTGAAACATTTATTTTTGCCCCGAATTCAAAACCGATAAAAATATAGGGTGTCCCAAAAAACATAACTTTATATGGTACTTTTTTTAAAATTATAAATCAAATATTTTTAAAAAGGTTTACCGTCTGTATACATCCGCTTTTTTTAAAAAAATTTTATGGGCTTTCGTATAAATCCGGGGGGGTTGGGGGGGCCCCCCCCTGATTTTAATGTTGTAATGATTTAGAAATTTTATTTAAGCTTTATGTTGTTTATAAACAACTTTGTTTTATGAAATTTTTTTAAAAAATAAAAATGGTACTTTCCTTTTAAAGCATTTTTATGTTTTCCTATTTTCTTAACACCCTGTACATCCTATCGAAAATTTAAATTTTGTAAACTCATTTTCTCGACAAGCAGAACTTTTTATAAAGAATGACTTTTTGTCGTAATATGAATAATAAAGATTTTTTCTCTCCTGTGCACTCCATCCGTGGACACACTGTATGTACATATACTATATTTAAGGTGTATTTCAATTGACAGGTACACCATGTATACTAAAGTTCCTGATCTTTTTTTTGTCAAAAGCTAAAATATTTTTAATGCTGCTACTACCTTGGACAAAAAACGACATTCTTTAATAAAAAATCCATATCTTGTTTCTGTTCAGCACTAAACACACAGAGACCTTTGACGGCAATGTCATAATACAGTGCCGGATTGACTTCATCTCGAACGTGCTCGGCAATCTTGAGGATGTTCATAATTAAGAAACTTTCACATCTTGTAAACCAATTGCCTATGTTAAAGTAGTGTTTTGCTGACTTTAATTTTTCTGTGTAATCCTTTATGTTTGGGTGATTAAGGAATTTGGTTTTTAACTAAAAAAAAGTAACTTAGTACAGAAAAAGTAAATAGGCCATACTGTTTTATACCAACAGAGAATTCAAAAAATTTTTTGGCTATACATTTATACCTACTTTTGAAGACTTGTCACTTAATATACACCTTGACATGGCATACAAAAATGGTATGCAACTGTTTGATTGCATTACTTGAACAATGTGTTCCATTGTAAACCAGGCTGCCGCTTCCAGAGATTTTAGATTATCTGCAGTTTTGTGGGTTTCGTAGTTGTTTAGTAAAAGCGATCCGTTCCTGTAAAATAAAAATTACTGTAAAGGTTGTTCTTTTACGATACTTTTAAAGAATAAATCCAAAATATGATACAATACTCACATTATATTTTTTGTGGCTACATTGAAGGCATTAGACCCTAAAATACTTTCTAAAAATTCTGAACTGTATATACTATTAAAATGTCTGTTATATACTGTTGCACAATATAATATAGCTGAAGTTATCTGTGAATGGCCACACTAAAACAGAATAAAAAATTAGTTAAACATTTTTTTCTACATACAGGGAGTTCAGAAAATCCGTGTACAGAATGACTGGCTCCTGGGGTCAGAATAGATCGATTTAAGCTAAGCCAACTTAGTTATATGTGAAATGACTTCCTTTAGTCGGTATAAAGCGACAACATTTTTTAAAAATTCCGTTTTTTGCTTAAATCTATTTAAACGGTCTAACTGATTTTACTATTTTTTTATATAGTCTCAAACACTAGTTTTTTGTTATAAAAAAATAGAAATGTATACAAGTGAAGTCATCAGTAAATAGTAAATCATATTTTCTAAATTTCTAACATTATGACAATCCAGATATTTATCCAGTAACTGGATGTATTTTTGTTTTTAAAAACGGTCTAACCGAATTTATTGTTTTTTGATATAGTGTCAAACACTAATTATCGGGTATGAAAACGTGGAAATTTGTAGAAGTGACGTAGTCAGTAAATATTTAATTTATTAAATATTTACTGACGACTATTATTAAAGAAAAAGGGAGTAAAAAAAACACATCGTTATTTACTCAGACAGCCAAGCGTTCCTGAAGGCTATCAGTTCTCCAAAAGTTAATTCCAAACTAGTGGGGGACAGTATACAGGCCCTGGAAAAAGTCGGCTTGGTAAACAAACTAACGGTAGCCTGGGCTGGCCACGAGGGCCACCCAGGCAACGAAGAGGCCGACGATCTAGCCAAAAGAGGATCAGCCATGGAAATGATAGGCCCTGAGCCATTCGGTGAAATCTCGGCAGGCCTCTTTAAAGCATCTATTAAGAGCTGGGTAGACAGAGAGTTTCAAAGCTGATGGGTACAAACACCAGGACAACGACAGGCAAAGCAGTTCATTAAGACCTGCTCGGCCAAGTTTACCTCGGACCTACTGAGCCACAGCCGTAAGGTCGTGAGGATAACGGTAGGTCAACTAACAGGACATTGCAAACTCAACAAGCACCTGGAAAGAATAGGCCTGGGGAGGATAGCCTGTATAGGTTCTGCCAGGAGGCTGAAGAAACAGCCGTACATGTGTGGTGCCACTGCGAAGCACTATGTAGGCTTAGGTTTACTAGGCTTGGTGAGGAAAAGCCAAAACCGGCAAGATATATGGAGTGGCCAGTGTCAAGACTCTGGAATCTAGTTAAGAAGACGGGCCTGAACAAGGTACTCTAAAGAACGATAGGAGAAACCACAATAAATCTGGTAAGGTTGCAGTGGTTAAGGTCATTTTTGCCATCTCCGCTCAAAATAATTTAATCTCATCTAATCTAAAATATTTAATTTGATTTTCTAAATCGTCAACATTGTGACAATCTAGATATTTATCCAGTAACTGGATGTATTTAAAAACGTTTTTAAACTCTTGAACATTTTTTGTTGGATTAGTTGTTTTGTCAGAAACAAAAATATTGTGAGTTCTCTGGAAACATCAATTAACTTTATAATTAAATAATAATTAAATTGTGAAAAAAAGTTTAATTTTTTTAAAATTGCACAAAAAACATTACTTTAGCAAATGTTTGCAGAATACGCTGATTATTATTCTTTAAAAAATGAAATTGGACTTTGTCTAATGTCATTGCTATTCGGTAGTATTGAAATGATAAATAGCCCAATTAACGGATTAGAAGGGGGATACATTACTAAAATGGCCACCACGTTCTCCAGATTCAACTAGTTTGACTTCTCTTTAAAAAGATATTTACAATTCTAATGAATAATCGTAAAAATTTATTGAAGCGAATTTTAAATCCACAAAACCCTTTTAATTATTCTGAGGCATCTGAGTCCAATAGAACCTGTAAATAGGTGTATTGACTTTAAGGAATGTTTTCTTTGTATTAATTTTTTTATATAAAATTTATTACCATTTATATCCATTTAGTACGATGCAAATAGCTTTAAAAATGAGCAAACATTAACACAAAAAAAATCCTCCCAGCGCGAAATGGTTAAATACATTTTCTCTACTATACTAATCGCTGTATATAAGTTAACATCACCCGGTGATTTATGTCAAATTTCATTTAACATTGCATGGTTTTTCAAAACGATTTTTTGGCACATTTTGAGATTTTGTGTTAAGTATGGATGCAATATACATCCACATTACATGAATACATATAATTTATATGGATGATTTATATCAGTTTATTATAATGATAATTCCATGTTTTTCTCAACAAATCTGGAAAAAAGTCACTTCTAGCCCTTGAACCGTTCACTTTAAAATGATTATGTACGGGAGTAGTTTTCTTTGTTATTTAATGTAGATAATTTTTGTTTAAAATAATTTCTTCTCTAAACCACATAGTTTTCAATAGTTTTCAAGATATTTGCGAAAACTACTATTTACCAACTCCTCTCTCCCTAACCCGATGCTCAGGGAGTGGAATAGAACAATTTGGAGTTGGACGAAAACTTCTTTTTGGATGTCGAGGTTTAGATCTATCTGCACCATACTAACTGTTTTACTATCATAGTTAAGTGTTCCTTGCAGGTAATTGGGTATTATCCATATATTTTAAACAAAGCAAAATACACATAAATTCCTAGGGACAAGTCCCCATTCCCGTCCATTTTACAATCTCACAAGTCCGTATAAAAGAGCCAGTACCGAATATTTCAGGTATAAAAACATAGGTAAAACGGAGAACTTTAAAGGGACTGCAAAACGACTCGTGACGTCACATCGCATATAAATACAGATTGTTTACGTATCGATTTTGTCTGTTTCTAGTTGTGCTGCGTTAAATCTCGACATAACTAGTATTTTGTTTTATCTTGCGTGGCTAAATAAAGTGTTTTTCCTTTCATTATGGCTAACAAAGGATTTGTCTAATATAATAAAACATCTTTTTACGACACTTGATGTTTAAATCAAATTAAAAAAATATATTCATGTAGGTATTTATGTATTTATGAAACTTGGTTGTGGCTGTGTGCACGTAAGAATTTAGGGAATGAAGAGACTTTGTATTTCGTGCAAATTTTCAAAAATTTGCACGAAATACAAAGTCTCTTCATTCCCTATTTATGTATTTGTTAATTATAACCTTATTTCTAACTTACATTAAAGTGGTCTTCACAACAGAAAAATTTACTTTTTGATATTGGCATATCACATTTTGCTGCTGTAAACTATCGTTTCTTACGCTCATAATCCCGCCGAGACCCACATACAAAAATTTGGTTTGGTGTACTTACAGATGTGCTCGTGCAAAGGGGCACAAAACACCATTTATTTTGTGATTGGTACATCTATTCAAACAGCTATAAATGTGATATTAACAGCAACTTAAATTTTTTCGACTGTAGCCACGTAAATAATGCCGTAATAAAATTAAACCTCGCTTAAAAGGTGACAATGTATTAGAAACACGAATAAGGCGTTACTGTTTACATGCGCTGTGACGTCAGACAGCAGCGACCTTCGGAAAGCTTGTTTTGGCGCAAATTCTTGGCTTTTGAATTTTAAAGGACAGTTTTTGCTTGAAATATGTTTTTTAATTTTTTTTTTGAGGTTACTATATGATTTATATTTGTATATGCTATCAATTTATAGGTTTTCCAAAGAACGTGAATATACCCAATTAACAATATAATTCTTTGGCAAATTGGTTAATCCAATAAAAAATGTCCAAGTGTAAAAAGATTTTAAATACATCTAAACTGACAAAAATACCTGAGTTAAAAAATAGTTGATGATATAAAAAATTAGTGGAAATATTTACTGATTACACCACCTTTATAAACTTTCCCTTTTTTAGCCGATCACTATACCACTAAAAAAACAGCTAAAAACAATAAAATTAATTTGCGCATTTTCAAGAAATTTGGAAATAACCTATATCCCCTAAAATGTGTGTACTGGTAAAACGAAGCTATTTAAGATGTAACCAAGTTGACTTAAATCGACCTGTTTCGTATTTATGAATAGGTATGTGGTAAAATTTTGTCGGACACGTATTTTCAAGACACCTTGTATTTAGAGATACAGATATAGCCCACTGCCGTTGAAATACTACTAGTTTAAAGGTACTGTTTTAAACCATGTTATGCAGACCCCGAAGAAAAAAAATTAAATATGTTGCGCTGTTGAAAATTATTGTGCTAATTTTATTAAAAAGATATATTTTTTAAACTCTTCTACGCTTAAGCCTCTAAATAATCCTGATTTAAATACTTTTGTTACAATTTTATTTTGCATCTTTGGAAAATATTTAGCAAATATATAATAAGGTAAAATTAACTGAATCGTATATGTTTAAATTAGTTGGATAACTGTACTTGTGAACATGAAGTCACAAAATAAGTTTTTGTAAAAAGCAATTAGCCTAGACACTATTTTTAACAGTTTGCGACAAGTAACAATAAGTTTAGTAAGCTAAAACTGGATTAGCCAAGCTTATAATATGTGTTATTAACTTTTACCTTTCTATTTTTCTGTACTTTTATTTGATTATTTCATTGGATTAAGCAAATATATTTATCTGACTTTATGATAATAACATATATGATATAATGACGCATACAAGTGGCAGGAGAACCGGCAATATAATAGGTATGTCTGTCCCATTACAGTGGCCGAGTATATTCCTATTATGATTTCGGCCGTTTTTTTTACGGTTCTGAATCTTCCTGAATTTATACTAACTTTGAATCACCAAATTAAGAAAAAAAAGTATTCCCCTTTAATGTTCACATAATACTAAGGAACATCATGTATAACTCAAATGATTGTTGTTATTGCGCTGAAGCAATTTTCTAGCCAAAACTATGCTACACCTTCCTTTTTATTTTATCCCATACATAGAGATGGGACAAACAAGAAGAGAGAGCATATTATTTTAGAGAGTATTTTTTTCCTTTGCCTTCCTTGCAAAGATAGTAAGTTGGCTCAGGGCGTTTGGTTTACACTTATTAATACTATTTTACCTTAAATTTTTCAAAATTTCCAAACTGATTCATCCACTTTCCAAAACAGTCCGATACAACGTGAGGAAAAATATTGTATCCTTTTTCAACTACCTTGGAAATCAGCATAAGTAATGCCGACACATGGCTTTGCCTTATAAGTGTTATTGAGAGATCATTATCCGTGTTTTTAAAATGATAGTCCAGGAATCGCAGAATAATGCTTTCATGCTGGCTAAAAACAACTTTATTTTGTTAAAAGTGCTATTACAGGAAATGTTATAATTTTGAATACTGAGGGAAAGAGGCAGAAATAGATTAAACCAAAGTTTTTTAAGCAATACAGATACTTTTATTTATATTAAAACTGTCTGAGATCACTATAACCCAATCTGTACATTTTTCATAACTTCTAAGGGCAGGCTGAAACTAAGCATCGCTGAGACAAGGAAAGAGAAAGGACACTTAATATTTTCAGCTGAAACGCTTTATCGTTCTTTTTTTAGAATTTAAATACAAATATAGACATATTTTTCTACCCAAGTAAAAATATCAATAAGGGCATTTACCATAACCATATAAGGCATATACAGGGTGTCCGAAAATACCGTTTGAATAATTCTAGGGGTGATACTAGATGTTAAATTATGAAGAAAAGTTCATATCAACATAGGTCCGCAAAGGTTGCTATGGCGATTCAAAGGTGACACCTGGATTTTTTTATTATTTAAAACCGTTTCAGATTGCTATCTGAGTTTTGGCATATGAATTTCTTTTCATAGTAGGTACTTTTCAGTGTTTTTACCAAATTATTATTTTAATCAGAGGCGTACCGACAGGGAAGGTCTCGATTTAATTTGTTGACATTTTTATTAAACGTCATATTTTTGTTTTTTTCTTTACAAATTTAGATTCCGCCGTATAAATGACATAAAAAAGGTATTCCTGTAAGAAACCTGTAATGCTAGCCGTTTTTGGAAAAGCACTCTCCGAAAAAAGTAGTGCATGCATGGTCGCCCAATAATAATAAAAATTTCTATTTCAAAGTAGTATCTAGTTACGGTAAACGAATTTAACATAAGGCTTAAAAATAAATTTTATTTGAACAAATTAAATCAAGGCCTCCCCTGTCGGTACACCCCTGATTGATCTTTTTGATTCTAGCGTAAAATAGTAAATTCATTGCATTATCTTCATCAGGATATTGCCAGAAGAGCTTAATAGAAACTTCAACGCGTCGGTGGTTTGTTTTATAGTTAGTAATCTCGGTACCCGAATTGAACAAAGTTTTCGGTAATGCAGCTGGGAATGGATTATTACCGCGAAGCTACCAACTCTAATTTTTAATGTTTGTGTCATATTAAGGACAATTTTTTTTTAATGTAGGTTTTTGACGTCTCGCGTGTGTCAAATCTCCGACCGTTTATGGCCCTACAAACTTTTTACAACTATTTTTGGGTTTTGATAAGGTGGATTCCTCGTAAAGTAATTAATATCTTGGTTTGGCACACTTACTCACAAGAAATTTAACTATTATCCGTAGCGCGACGGAAACATCAGAGTCTTTTAAAAATTATCCAATAAAAAAACCCTGCACTCACGGTACCTAATACTTAGTCTTCAGACAAGCCTATGTGGGCTGTCCTAAAGATAAAAAAATACCAATTTCTTTAAATATTTAGCACAACGTAATAGAAATAACAAAAGTAATCGGTAAGTGCACGGTTACTTAGTTAGCTTTTAGATTATTCTTTTAAAATGAGGTTATTTCGGAAATGAATACCGCTGTGCTGACTGGTTTAAAAAATTAACTTCCAGATAATATATATACTTAGAGATTTTGTTATATAGAATCTGGACGCAATTTAAATACTTTGTTTCAAATATACAGTATTTTAATATATAACGATATAAAAGATAATTCACACGCCTAAGATATGACTATATTATATGAGAATGTCACAGGAGTTTCTTCGCTAATATTTGACGTATTGTTTTCGGCGGTTGATAGAATGAGCTAAGCATAGAACACTGTCTCTGTATACTTAAAAATCTTTTGGTTACACCCTAAACTCCAATACATTTTTTTGGAAACCTCCGTATTAAAATTTAGAACAACTTTATTAATAAAAAATTAATGGCTTTTTATAAGACGAAAACTTACTTTATAGATTCAGTTACTAGTCCATAATGTAAAAGAAGAGTCCAATAATACATACACTCTACTTGTAAACGCATTCCTGAGGCATTTTGGGAAAAATATTCCTCATATAGGTACGATAATATGGTGTCTAACAAATCATACCTAAAAAAATGTGAAAAAACTTGATTTTAGCATTTACTAAGAACTACATTATTTCACAACCAATTTCTTACTTTTTGAGTACAGCTGCAGCTATCTTTCTACTTCTGGATGACAAAATCCTAATTAATTTTATCATTTGTGGCAATGGCATATTATATCCTGGATTTTCCTTATCATAATCTATAAT
Organism: Listronotus oregonensis; assembly: GCA_019359885.1. NCBI lineage: Eukaryota > Metazoa > Arthropoda > Insecta > Coleoptera > Curculionidae > Listronotus > Listronotus oregonensis. The sequence goes on along the minus strand of JAHBCN010001812.1, from coordinate 95,770 downwards.
ACAAAGAAAAATTATTTCTTAACTATGATTCCTTATACAGACTGTCATAATAGCAAGCTCGTAATCAGTATACAGTAGGTCCGCGGATGCGGTTAACAAGAGGACAAAGGGAGCAAAAATTGAAAGATAGGAAAAAGGCATTCTTGATAAAACAAGTTCTGAAAAAAGATGAACTACGATGAGAAGATAGATTGTTGTCATACAGGGCGTCTCAAAAATGCAAAAACATAAAATTAAACCAGAGCCACAGTGTTTTTTTGGCCTCTTAACGTGAAATGATAAATAAAAAACTTGCTTTAAATTTATTTCCAATCCTGATTCCGAACTTACTGAAGAAAATTTGAATTTACGAAAAATAAAAAAATCAACATTTTTGCAAGTATGCATTTTACATTTACATTTTTTTTTTAATTTTACAGTTTTTTCATTGTATATTTATTTTTATTAATGTTAAGTAATGTAAAGGTAATATTCAAGTAAAAGTAGGTAGGTAGGTAGGTTTAAAGTGAGTGGACTTTTCACGCCCTCCACTGCGACCGCTCGGTCTATTGTGGCACACACCTTTTTATATTTCTCCCAATATGATCGGACTTCTAACGAATCCGATACCAGATTGGTAAGAGTTCTTACATCTCCTCTTACTCGTGTCGCTACCGGACACGAGCACAAAGGCGGTTCTGTCCGCCTTCTGTTTGGATTCAAGGAACCCTCCCTAAGTAAAAGTAGTAAAATGATTTACTTGCAAAAATGTTGATTTTAAAAAAAAATTCATAAATTCAAATTTTCTTCAGTAAGTTCGAAATCAGGTTTAGAAGTAAATTCGTTTTTACTGTCCTTGCCCCTGTACACAATTTTTTTAATTCGGGCGATAACATTAACGACTAGTGACATCAAAATACAGCGGTCAGATCGGATATTTTATTTTTACTTACGCATTATCCTAGCGTGAGGAACTAAGTATTTAATTAAACTAGAAAGTAATCCGTCACACTGAAGAATTTTGTTTATGATAAACTCAGAATCTCTTGCCAGTCTTATAAGAATTTCGATACAGTATACTATAGTTTCTAGTGGTGGCTTCACAGTGTTGATAATATATCTAAAAAAACAAAACAGCTAACTTAGTCGATGTCAATCAATATGTTAAAAAATATTTTTAAAAACTACTTTACAAAAATGCCAGAACTAACCAAAACGAGGCAAGTTTAATTTTTATCCAAAACAATAAAAATAAATATGAACCTTTTTTGCAACCCATATTGATCAAGACATCAAATCATTCTTAAAGCTAACCTATTTTGATGTAAAATGGTAACTCTTACCTTGTTCTAATAAAAATATCAGTTCTAGCCAAACATTTGATTAAATTCGTTTCAGCCAGCTGTTGATCGTTGACTGTATTATCATCTTCCATAGCATTGTCAACTGCTAATATTGGCTGAATCATTCCAATACCAAAACTCAGCATATTGTCTAAACAAGTTTCGTCTATTTGGAAGAAAACCAGGTTCCTTAAAGCTTCAAATATTTATTAATATAGTATATTAAAGACTAAGTGGAGATTAAGGTCTTTAAAACATGCACGATTTTTCGAGCACGACCGCGTGTGGACGTGTTTTAAAGAGCAGCTATTTACGAATACTTTACGATATTTGAAACATTTGTTATAGTAATATTTTATTTGACATTATAAAGTACTCATGTCAGATCAATATTTTTTTTTAAATTTAAAACGCCTGACATGTACCAAAAATTGAGGTTAAAGGTTGGCAATGTCATCTTGGACTTCACATTTCTCGTGTTGTTTAAAATAATACATAAGAAGGTATTCCAATCCTGCAATGCATGATGGGAAATGTGTCAAGCGGTCGCGCCGTCACGAGTGTGTCTGACACACTAAAGTATTTTTATCTCAACTGCCGCAATAATCAAAATAAGGATGAAAATACTTTAATGTGGAAGACACACTCGTGGCGGCGCGACCGCTTGACACATTACCCATCATGCATTGCAGGATTGGAATACCTTATCTTAGTGTGGTTGATTGTTGTACCATGGTAACCTTTAAAACACGCGCGTGTTTGAAAGTTGGATTTAAACACGCTCAGGCGTACTTTAATTAAGCAAAATAAGGTACCAATAAAAAAATATATATTTAACCACTTACATGGCGTGATTTTACTTTTAACTTTACCTTAGGTTCTCTTTTTCGTTTGGACAGCCCACAAAGGGGTTTGAGGTAGGTTCCTCATATTAAAAAAGAGTGAAATAGACATTTTGTGTATTTTTCTGTAGGATCCAAAAAAGACTTAGGAAAATGATTTAGAATTAAAGCGCAATAGATATAAAATTAAAATTTTTTCAATGGGACACCGTAGTTAGTAGCTCGTTTTTAAGAGCGCATCATTTTTTTCGATGCGTCTTAATAAAAAGATTCGTATTAATTTTAAGTATGTTGATTTAGGTGTCTGGGTAAATAGGAGGTAATTTATTGATATAAAAGTAAAAAAAAAGTTGGGAAGAATCAAAAACTCTGTAGGCGGTAAAATTCACAGTTACGCTAGGCATAAAGAAGTAGATAAATTGAGAAGTCCCAGGCGAAATAGATTGAAAAAAATGCCTTTGTGCTTGGAAGCTGCTAAGAGCATTATACGAAATTTAAAGAGAGGTGAATGAGACAGGACTATAATAATTTTATACTCGTTGCAAAAGCTGAATTAAAACATGATAGTAATATAAACTACAAATAAAATAAAATTATACGCATTTATCATGTATTTCACTTACTTACCTTTTATAGCAGCATTTAAAATTGATGGTGTATTGTCATCTAAACATACCCTGATTACGAAAAACACTTGTTCTATAGGTATGTCTATAACATTATCGTATATTCCTGTTTGATCTAAAGACAGTATGTTTGCCAAAGTATTTAATGCTACAACTCGTTGTTGGATTACGTTTGACCTATAAAATTGGCATACCTAAATTAATACATACTGTTCTAAGTTCTATTAACTGATTAATATTTTACCTTGACAATAATAAAAGTTCTTGTAAACTGTAGCCAGGGCGCTCGGGTTCATCACCATGATGATATAAGTGTCGGTTTTTTTCATCTATCTGTGCTACACTATATGGAAGAAGATATCCCTCAAAATCGAACCTACAAGTTTTATATTTTAAAGTACTCTGTATACCTTTTTACACATACAAAAATTATTCTGAAAATTGTATACCATCAGATGCTTTATTTCGACATTGTTACTATGGTAACCAGCAAATTTTCTAAAAAAATTTCATCCACATGAGCATGTAGACGTAAAATTAATAGGTGGAAATTTCCCGGCACATGACAGCTATCATATAATTAGACAATAATAATATTGAAATAATAGTGACAATATTTTTCATTTACTTACTTTATTATTACATTGACTTTTTGATATTTGATGGAGTTGAATTTTCACCTTTTTTTCTAATTAACTCTCTACTTTCCTTTCCAACGCAACATTCCTTTTCAAAGTAAAAAGCCCACACAGTGTTAATGACACTTCAAATAACGAAAAACGTCAATTCTCGCACTACACACAGCCTTCTATTTATTTGTGAATAACGTCCAAATAAATTGTCCGTTGTTATTTTTATACTCTTAACCTGTAAATTTAAAACACATCCCCAAACTTTTTTGTCTCATGGACCACTTCCCATATTTTTTGGTGTTTGGTAGATGTTGTTGGTAAATCAATTTAATCTGTATTCGACTACTGGGGATCGATATAGACCATTTTGGGAATAATTGACTTAAGATGAGTTACATCTATCTAAAGTGTTACAATCGTTTTCCGGTACATAACACTTTGATATGGAAATATCTATTATTATTTAATTAATGCCATTCAGTTGCTTTTAAAAGCTCAAGTGAAGCTGTTGTGTTGCTCCTTTATGTCAACAAATTCAAAATTGCCTTATGGTCCTAAGTAAAGTACAATAATCTTAAACAAAGCATCTTAAAACTAGAAAACTTGCTGCGTGGAGCACCGCTTCCCGGTAAATTAGCCAAGTTGAACGACGTTGGACATGGACAGTAATTAGATGGGTGACCGTCAGTGAACAAAGTGTGATGTTGAATGTGGTTTGGAATCCACGTTAAACTATAGGTCACGGTCGGTAGTTTAAATTGTGCAAAATTAAGTACAATCCTGAATTAACAGCAGCTGATTGTAAAAGAATGTGGTCTTTCCACACCAGGCCTTTTTATCGAAATGCTCGGTAAAAGTCGTTGTAAAACTTTAAAACAATATACATTATCACCAATAATAAAATTTGCAACATAAAACATTTTACATTACTAATGGCTCAGAAAAATTCGAAAAAAATTGGTCCCTTAAGAAAAAAAAAACAATTTGGTGTCTTCTAATTTAAAGTTTGGTCTATTTTGACTCGTTTTTAAAAGCCTACACATATGAGTATTATATTATTATATTATAGAAGGAGAGCTGTTGAACATTTTAGAGTAGGTATTTGGGGCCCTATTAAAACCGGGTTTGTCAAATTGCGAAACAAATCATCAGGTAGCTGAAAATAATAGCCAAATTGTGCCCCAAAAATAAGGGTGAGCCTGAATAAAATTACCAGTTAATAAATGATTTACTGGTTTGACCCAAACAGGGTGGAATTATTCCACCCTGTTTGGTTTTTATTATATTTTTTTAAAGCATCCTGAAATTTTTAAATAAATATTACAGATACAGCCAGATTATTTTTGTGGGTCAAAGAGTTTTTCAGTTCTTTGCCAACTTTTCTTTTTTATTTTATATTTATATTTAACCTGTTACTCTTCACGATTCGGTAAAAAAATTGTATACCGGAATTATATTTTTAAAGAATACATTAAGTAAATACATACTTGTAATACAATAGCTATATGCTATGTATAAAACTATACAATTCCACATGTTTATTTTATTAAATTTCTATTACATAATTCTGCAGTTTGGCAGTTCCTAAAAAGGACCTACCCACACAAGGTAGATTGCATATGAGAGACAAAAATCCTTATTAAATTTAAAACACTATCCCATTAATTTTCACTTATAATCTTTCTAGAGCATCAATTATTTCCAGGAATTTTCTTTAGGCGTGATTTTTTAAAAATTCTTCGCGAGGCGTCAGCCGAGGCCAAATTTTCTTTAAATACTCACAACTAAGAAAAATATTTCGGTATTTTAATTTAGGCTGACTGGAACTTCGGTACTAAAATTTAATGCATGATGCTAATGTTATATCGGTAGTATCTTAATATGACTATGACAAATGTGACAAGTTCCTTCTAGCTAATCACGTTGGAGAGATTCCTACTTATTATTCTTACAGCTAGATGGGGTAATTTTTAAAAAATTTAGGTTGTTATAGAAACAGGCCAAAATGCAAGCGTCTGATTGGTTAAAATTAACAAGCATAAAATTTTTCGATTTATTTTACCTACCTTGCTTCAAAACCCTCAGTCTCTTTCAAATTGGATATGGATATATCCTTCATCCACGCCAATTTATTGGCTTCAAATTTATTAAAGTTTAACCAGCCTGTGGCTTCAGGCACTGATAACATTTCTTTTGGTACTTGTAGATCTTCAATATTAACAGTTTCAGTTGCTGCATTTTGCTCTTTAATTGTTGGATTGCGGTTCTCAAATTCGACTTTATTTTTGGATCTAGAAATAAAGTAATTTCCTTCAATCAATGCTTTATACTTCTAAAATATAATTCTTCTTGTTTAAATGTAAATAATTATTATTTATTTTGCAATAATTTCATAAAATTTAAAAATTAAAAAGCAGACGCAAGAAATGAGCATTTTGCAGAATACATCTATAAACACTCTTCGATTTTTTTAATAATCTTGAAATCCAATTTTATTTTTTTAAGAAGTGTTAATTATTTTATTCTGCGGTTTTTCCAATTTACTTAAGTAATATTTTCTTTGTACTATCTTTTTTTTATTAAATTTATTTTTAATAGTTACTTATGTTTTTTATTAGAATTAATTGATTCGCAGGTAACTGTCAATATTTTTTCTGGAAAAACATCTCATCCAATGAAAATTGCTTAATACTTACACCCTGGATTTTAGAGTGTAAGATAAAAAAAAAACAATATAATTTAGAGAACCAATGAACTTCTCTGGTTTGTTGTGGTAAGATTTTAACTATTCTATTACAAATATTTAGAGCTTTAACAAATGCTTAGAACTATACTGTATATTCTTCCAACATTTAAATTTGACAGCAAGCATTTTATGACTTTTCTATCATCCCGAAAATACGCAGAATAAAGTTTTAACCGCGGTAAAATGAAATGTTTTCTGACAGTGCATATCATACATGATACTATTACTCGAGAAGATAAACCCACTTGGCGATTCAATTTCGTACGACGTTGCGCATCACGTCACTCGATGACAAAAATTCTGCTTGTCGGTTGGGAAAGCATTGTTTTAAAGCCTTTTTTAACGTTTATTGTATTTTGGCATTACTTATGATTATTATATATTGGTGTATGAGATATTATATGATTATTATAATAGTATGTAAGATATTTCCTTAATTGTATGTGGGATTTAGGATTCGTGCTATGATAATAAGCCTTTAAAAATAAGGTATAAAATAAATAATATAAATGCCCGTTTGACATTGTTTAAGGTTTAAAAAATGAACAACAAACGATTATAATTATTTAAAGTATTTTAAATTAAACATGTGCAATATGATAAGTCTAAAGGCTTGTTAATTAATAATAAACTAATAACACTTTATAGCGCAAAAAAATGATTTATGGTTTTTATTTAAATAAATTTAGTTACCTACTTTAGACGAATACTTCTGCAGAAAAATATCAGTACATATTTTGTTATGTTGCAAAAAAAAAATAAAACAAAAGTAGAGGATTAATATACAGCGTATTGTGACAAATTTTTAAATTTTTATTGAGTTTTATGCGCTAAGTACCTACCTATAAAGGATAGTCTATATTTTTTATATTGCTTATGGGTAGAGGTGTTAAGAAAATGACACTGTAATGTTTAACAATTCTGTTTATTTTTTTAAAAAAATATATTAGTACTTAGAAAATTAACAAATTTACACAAGAAAACCAAATTTAATTAATCTACTTTATAATTTTTGTCATTTTTCTCTTTCTTACTTTGTTTTTTTTTTTAATATCTCTATTTAACATTAGAATTTTAAAATACAGATTTGGCTAAATCCATTTGCGATTTTAAATAATTTTTAGTCAACTTTAATGACTCCATTAAAATTGTTAAAAATGTGGTCGAGTTTCTTACGCTAAGTTACAAAATCTGGGTCTGGCTTCAAAAAATAAATAAACCATACACTTAATCCATCGAACATCTAAACCGAAATCGGAACGCCATATTAAAACTCGCTGTTTCTAGGGCAAATTTGTGATCGAGTGACGTCAGGCGTGCGAGAGAGATGGGCTTATCTCATGCGCGTGGGTTTATCTTCTCGAGTAATAGTATCATGCATATCATATATGACATTTGTGAAAACCAAAAAAGAAACCTTGGAAAAAACGTAATATTCGTTTTAAAATTTCAAATTATGCATATATGTATAAAAACTTTTTTAAAAAAAAGTTTTCAAAATTTTTTAAATAATTTTGCAACATACTACTGGGTTTGTGTCTTGGCTGGTAGTGTGGTCAAATAGGTTCTTAATAAAAATAAATTTCTTTGAATGGTCAAGAGATACTCCAGTTTGAAAATAGACTCTGGACGGCAATGATTTGAGTTAAAGCTTACTAAAACCCAAAAAAAATTATGTCTAACCTTTGAGACCTTAAAAACTGAACTAATGCAGGATCCAAAGATTCCATCAGCTTTTGCTTCTCTGCAAGAATTTCCTCTTTACTCATAGAGTTCAGTTTTTAAGATTTTCTTCATGTATTGTCTTCCTATCCGATTCGGTAAGAATAGATGATTTCTGAACGGTTGTCTCTGAAAAACACTAAAACTTGCCTTATCTCATTATCGTCTTTTTAATGTACAAAAAATGTTTTTTCAACAACTCTAGTTTGACAAAATTCTGTACCAGGTTTGATAAATATCACGAACTTAAAGCAAATATACCAAAGACCAGATTTTTTAATTAAGATGTTCTCAATTTTTTCATAAACAGATATGTAAAAACTGAAGTCAAGTTGTTAAAAAAAAACTTGATAATTAAAGTGGTGGGTGGATTAAGGTGTTAATTGGTAATTATATAATTTTTCAGAAGGGAAGTTATATTAAATTAATCTAGAGTTTTTTACAACACAATTTAATAACATTTTTTCTCCTTTAGCATTTCAGTATCTTGGCAAAAATAAGTAGAATCATTATGAATAAAGGTCATAAAGTGTAAATGGTAATAAGCACCTTAATTCACCAAAACCCTATTTTTTAAATGTTAGTTAGCACCTTTATTCATCAACCCCTCAAATATATCACTGACTAAACTATAACGTTTATGCAACCCTAATGTTAACTGTTTCACTATGTATACTTAAAATATGTATTAAATACAAACCTTTAAATCTCGAAGCTATATACAGACCACTGCCCTCTCCTATTTTTCTAGGTACATCTTCTTTTGACGTGAGCTCTTTAACACTTCCATCAATTTGTTGTTCTTTGACAACTAAAGATATTTCACCTATTTCCATTGGACTTATGATATCTAAGGGCTCACTATCTTTTTTTATTCTTTTTATATGTTGGGAAAATATGCTACCTTTTGTTGGTTTAATGTCAAGCTGAAAAATTAGTTTCATATTCAACAAATAATATTAAATTTAATAATAAATCAGTGTTAGAGTTATTTTACACATACAAAAATTTTAATGAAATTAATGAAGAAAATTATCTCCAAAATTTTGATGAAAGTTTTCATAACATTTTTGGTAATAGCACATTATTTTGTGTTTAGTACTTATAATAAATTTCAGCAATTGTCATATTTTATGTGATACTCATGTGCACAAAAACCAATTTTGTAAACAGCTGTCAATGGATCAGCATAACATAACAAGTAAAGATGCAAAATTTATAAACAGAAAAAGGTTGTTTGTGATTTTTAAATTATGTCAGATGTAGGTAGAGAAAAGGAAGATCTTACTTTTGGGTGTTGCAACAGTTGGTTGTCTTTTAGTTCTGTTTTTATAGAAAATGTTCAAAAATGAAAATTGATAATTGTTTATTTACTGTATATCTTAAATTTTTTAGGTAATTTTTTTCTTAAAATTAATAAATAGCTTAGTATTTAATTACTGATTTAGAATACAAAATTCTGAAAATTAACTAACATTTTAGAACAAATTTGACGAATGGAGCACCTAATTGATTTAATCACCAAAGACATGGTTAGATATTTAATTTTATGTATGGTAATTTATAGGTATAAATATTACTCAGAATATATCACTCAAGTGGTCGCAGGTATGAATCCTGCTCCGAAGAAACTCTTCTTTATAGTAGGGGATTTTGGGATTTACTATAGCGCGGCAGATTTACATACAGGGCGATACTTTGTACCCAATTAAGTACCTCCACCAAATATGAGCCCCATATACAGGGTGTCCCAGAAGTCATGGGACTAATGGACATTAGGTCAAAATAGTATATGTAATTTACGTAAACTTGCCTTATCCCAAAGTTGATAATAACCAAGATAGAGGGTTTTAAACTATTAATTTTGTTTTCGTTTTTTTTTGTAATAATTTTTTAACTAAATGACATAGCCATACAAAATTGGGAATTTGGGGGTTCTTTGAGGCGAGAAATTTAAATTTGTCCATGTTTTTGATGATGCTAGTAGAGGGCGCCAGCTACAGCCTACCGCACTTGTTTTAGATGGCATAACTTTTTAAAAGCTTAGTATAATTGTTTATAAAAAATATTGTATGTATTGTATATTAAAAAATAAGTTACTATAAATTCCTCTGCATCAAAAATGTATACCTTATTTAAGTCTCTAGGAGCAACTGTTTTTGAGATAAACGCACATTAAAGGACCCCGCAATTATCATATGGAAAATGGGTTTTGGCCAATTGATTTTAAACTTTGCAAAGTAATAGTTTTTAACCTCCCAAAATCACCCTCAAAGGTCCCCAAATATCCAGTGACCTTCCAGCGGATTTTGGGGGGTTGGAGGAGTTTTCGGATTTTGTGCCCATGGAGAGTTTTGATCCGCGTGATAAGAACTATCACTATGCAAAGTTTGAAAACAATTGGCCGAAACCCATGTTTCATAAAAAAATTGCAGGGTCCTTTAAAGTGCGTTTATCTCGAAAACAGTTGCTCCTACAGACTTAAATGAGGTATACATTTTTAATGCAAAGGGAATAATAGTAACTTATTTTTTAATGATCCGGCCAAAATACTAAGCCTTAAAAAAGTTATGCCATCTAAAACAAGTGCGGAAGGCCGAAGCTGGCGCCCTCTACTAGCAACATCAAAAACATGGACGAATTTGAATTTCTCACCTCAAAGAACCCCCAATCCCCAATTTTGTATCGCTATGTCATTTAGTTAGGAAATTATTACAAAAAAACGAAAACAAAATTTAAAGTTTGACATCCTGTATCTTGGTTATTATCAACTTTCGGATAAGGCAAGTTTACGTAAATTGCATTATTTTGACGTAAGGAATCTGCTGTTGCTCTGTGTCCCATTACTTTTGGGACACAGAGTATATGGCCGCCCGTCAAGGATAGAGGATCAGATTAGTAAAATAAAAATTGATCACCAGAAATTCTCGAGCGCGTCAGATTAAGATAGGGTAAGTTGACTACATGCTAAAAAGTGTATATGCTACTAATCTGACAATTTTCGAGTGACCCAAAGAAGTAGGAGGATTACAAATTTGTAAAAAAACGTCATCTCGACATTCTCGAGCGTGGCTATTTTTTTTAATTTTGAAGGAAGTAATTCAAGGATAACGAAAAATTTATAATCTGACGATTTCCACAAGCCGAAGTAACAAAAATTCGTCGATAAAGTTTAATGCGTGCATCTTCGTGATGCCTATATTCCTCACTTCGCGTTTCTATTCCTCTCTCGTTCTTTCTCTATCTATTGCTCTCTCACTCCGTCCCCACTCTGGTTTCTGTTGCCATGACGCCATCACAGCTGATCACACAGACTCGTTTGTGGCTGATATTATTTTTAAACATATTTCCAAAATGCTCAAAAAAATGTTTTATAATTATTTTCTTATAAATATATGTATTCTACTTAAAAGATATACACTTTTTTTTATCTGAATACTATTTCTTGAGCTTTTCAATTAATTAAGTTCAGGAAATAGTATTCAGATAAAAAAAAGTGTTTACAAGTGTTTATAAGTAGAATACATATATTTATAAGAAAATAATTATAAAACATTTTTTGAGCATTTTGGAAATATGTTTAAAAATAATATCAGCCACAAACGAGTCTGTGTGATCAGCTGTGATGGCGTCATGGCAACAGAAACCAGAGTGGGACGGAGTGAGAGAGCAATAGATAGAGAAAGAACGAGAGAGGAATAGAAACGCGAAGTGAGGATATAGGCATCACGAAGATGCACGCTTAAACTTTATCGACGAATTTTGTTACTTCGGCTTGGAAATCGTCAGATTATAAATTTTTCGTTATCCTTGAATTACTTCCTTCAAAATTAAAAAAAAAATAGCCACGCTCGAGAATGTGGAGATGACGTTTTTACAAATTTGTAATCCTCCTACTTCTTTGGTCACTCGAAAATTGTCAGATTAGTAGCATAACACTTTTAGCATGTAGTCAACTTACCTATCTTAATCTGACGCGCTCGAGAATTTCTGGTGATCAATTTTATTTTACTAATCTGATCCTCTATCCTTGACGGCGTTTATACTCTGTGTCCCAAAAGTAATGGGACACGAGCAACAGAGATTCCTTACGTCAAAATAATGCAATTTACGTAAACTTGCCTTATCCGAAAGTTGATAATAACCAAGATACAGGATGTCAAACTTTAAATTTTGTTTTCGTTTTTTTGTAATAATTTCCTAACTAAATGACATAGCGATACAAAATTGGGGATTCGGGGGTTCTTTGAGGTGAGAAATTCAAATTCGTCCATGTTTTTGATGTTGCTAGTAGAGGGCGCCAGCTTCGGCCCCTTCCGCACTTGTTTTAGATGGCATAACTTTTTTTAGGCTTAGTATTTTGGCCGGATCATTAAAAAATAAGTTACGATTTTTCCCTTTGCATTAAAAATGTATACCTCATTTAAGTCTGTAGGAGCAACTGTTTTCGAGATAAACGCACTTTAAAGGACCCTGCAATTTTTTTATGAAACATGGGTTTCGGCCAATTGTTTTCAAACTTTGCATAGTAATAATAATAATAATAATATCCTTTATTTCCAACAAAATCATTTACAATGACAAAGAAACGTCAAACAATATATTTAAAATACATACAATTACCTAACATATTAAAATCATAAAAAGTATAAATACAAATAATTAAAACCAAATTAAATCTGTGTGCACAATAACAATCAAGATGAAACACTCTTACATGTACATAAAAAATAATCTAATTAATAATCAAAGTTGAAAGAGTAGAAACACTTACTCTGCAAAAACTGCATCACAGCCTTTCGAAATTTATCCCTGTTCTCTATTTCACTCAAGCTAGATGGCAAAGATTTATAAGCCTTCACTGCACGATAATAAGGTCCCCTCTCAAAAAATGTTGAGTGTGAGTTCTTATCACGCGGATCAAAACTCTCCACGGGCACAAAATCCGAAAACTCCTCCAACCCCCCCAAAATCCGCTGGAAGGTCACTGGATATTTGGGGACCTTTGAGGGTGATTTTGGGAGGTTAAAAACTATTACTTTGCAAAGTTTAAAATCAATTGGCCAAAACCCATTTTCCATATGATAATTGCGGGGTCCTTTAATGTGCGTTTATCTCGAAAACAGTTGCTCCTAGAGACTTAAATAAGGTATACATTTTTGATGCAGAAGAATTTATAGTAACTTATTTTTTAATAAACAGTTATACAATACATACAATATTTTTTATAAACAATTATACTAAGCTTTTAAAAAGTTATGCCATCTAAAACAAGTGCGGTAGGCTGTAGCTGGCGCCCTCTACTAGCATCATCAAAAACATGGACAAATTTAAATTTCTCGCCTCAAAGAACCCCCAAATTCCCAATTTTGTATGGCTATGTCATTTAGTTAAAAAATTATTACAAAAAAAACGAAAACAAAATTAATAGTTTAAAACCCTCTATCTTGGTTATTATCAACTTTGGGATAAGGCAAGTTTACGTAAATTACATATACTATTTTGACCTAATGTCCATTAGTCCCATTACTTCTGGGACACCCTGTATATGGGGCTCATATTTGGTGGAGGTACTTAATTGGGTACAAAGTATCGCCCTGTATGTAAATCTGCCGCGCTATAGTAAATCCCAAAATCCCCTACTATAAAGAAGAGTTTATTCGGAGCAGGATTCATACCTGCGACCACTTAAGTGATATATTCTGAGTAATATTTATACCTATAAATTACCATACATAAAATTAAATATCTAACCATGTCTTTTGTGATTAAATCAATTAGGTGCTCCATTCGTCAAATTTGTTCTAAAATGTTAGTTAATTTCCAAAATGCTCAAAAAAATGTTTTATAATTATTTTCTTATAAATATATGTATTCTACTTAAAAGATATACACTTTTTTTTATCTGAATACTATTTCCTGAGCTTTTCAATTAATTAAGTTCAATGGTTTACAAAAAAATAAAAAAATAAAAAAATTTTATTGTCAGATTAGGCAAATCCCTCCAGATAATCGTCAGATTATGGGACATCACATCTAAGACATAAAGATTAACCATATATATCTTAATCTGACGCGCTTGAGTATTTCAAAATGGCGTTCGCACATTCTAATATTGGCCGCGATTTTGCGTCACATCCAAATCGTCAGATTATTGAATGAGAGCTTTTTTTAGATTCACTAACATCTCCTTAAAAAATCTGACTCGCTCGATTAAATTTTGTTTTTTCTCATTTTCAACCCTTACATATGACCACTCCCACCATGCAAACGATCAGATTAACATACATACATTATTAATAATATGTGGGGCAATCTCATGCCAGCAATCATCTCAGCAATATCTGACGCGCATTCCTCACAAAACATTCTAATCTATGATATACCTTTCAGATTTAATGAATTAAAGTAATCAAGCAAAGCAGATTCGACTTTTATTGAACCTCTCCAGCCATGTCTTTTGTCCAAATATAAAAATTAGAATTCTTACTAATACAACCATAATAATAAAGACTTATTTGATAAGAATAAAAGGCATCTGTCTTATCATTTCTTTTGGTAGTTCAAAAAGAGATTTATGGAATTTAAAAAAATTACTATTGGCATTATATTAAGCTTTATATTTGATTGATATTTAGGGTAAGTTTGTGTAATACCTCGAAAGAATTAACTGATAGAAGAAACTATACCACAGGAATCTACGTAAAAAGCTACAAAATATTGACATTTAAAGTTTTTCTCTATCTCTAATAATGACCAATATACAGTTAGCCTTAAAATTTTAGCATATTTAAATTAAAAACTTCTTAAATTCATCCTTCTTGAATATGGTTACTATCAAATAGGAACATACACTAATTAGGCACTTACATATTAAACAAATACACTATAATTTACAATATTTTATCATTTATTTTTAGTAAAAACGCTTCAAATAAATCCAGTCTTATACCAAATATATTTTATAAATGGTTTATTAACGGTTGTCTAATTTTATAAATTCATTATCAAATAAGTGTCCAAAAAAGGAAAAACTGGATTCATTTGAGGTGTTTTTAACTAAAAATAACCAATAAAATATTGTAAAAATAAGTATATTTATTTAATATGTAAGTGTCTAATCAGTGTATATTCCCACTTACTAGTAATTAGTTTCAAGAAGAAAAAAATTTTGGAAAATGTTATTCATTTTAGGGTTAGTTGACTTGAAGGCCCTATAACTCGAAAACCAGAGAATTCTTTAAATTTTTTTTTAGATTCGTGATTAGCGACGATTTCAATAACAGAAAATGACCCTATTTAATTGGCAACAGTAATTGTGGTATGCTCAGATATCAAAGTTTGTTTTTGGTGTAACAACTTACATCTCGCCTCAGAGCCTTTGGAAATCCAGCACTATTAAATTTTAGTTGTGATATATTCCTTGTATCACATTTTTTTTCCATTATTTGATTCAATTTTATGTCAGACGGTATGGCTTCAAATGTATTTGCAATTTGTTCTTGTATGTCAACTTGTGAGGTGTCTTGTTGGGAACTAACATCCAACTTTTCCTCCAATCCATTTTTATTGTTCGTGTAAGCAGAGGCAGCATTTTCTGTAATAAAAAAGGACCCAGAATATTTATAAATTTCACTAAGCAAATTTAATCCAAGAGTACGTTTATGTCTACTCTTGCATCCGATAAAAATTCTGTTATCTGCTCAAAATGGCCGGTATAAACGTTTCGGGTTGAGATTTCCATCCGATATAGTCGTATAAGTCAATTCTCTTGTTTTGCTGGATTGGACTTTTGTCGGGCGGATCGTGCTGCAGTACACGACGGTGTAAACAGATTTGGATTCAGACCAGACTGACAGAAGTTTGTACCTAAGTTAACGCGGTTGGATTTTGGGGTTAGAAATTTTCATTTTTTGTGTTTTGTGGTTGTTTTTGTTTATAACGAAAATTGACCCTATTTATTGGCAACAGTAATTGTGGTATGTCAGATATCAAAGTTTGTTTTTGGTGTAACAACTACATCTGCCTCAGAGCCTTTGGAAATCAGCACTATTAAATTTTAGTTGTGATATTCTTGTCACATTTTTTTCCATTATTTGATTCAATTTTATGTCAGACGGTATGGCTTCAAATGTATTTGAATTTGTTCTTATGTCAATTGTGAGGTGTTTGTTGGGAACTAACATCAACTTTTCCTCAATCCATTTATTGTTCGGGTAAGCAAGGCAGCATTTTCTGTAATAAAAAAGGACCCAGAATATTTATAAATTTCACTAAGCAAATTTAATCCAAGATAAAATTATTAGGACATCAATTACCTTTTATTTTGTTGCTAATAACTACTGTTGAAGCTTTTATCTTACTGTCAGCTTTTAGTTTAAAGAACTCCTCCTGTTGCCTTAATATTTCATCATCATCATCACTGGGACTAGGTCGTTTTAACATTTTTTGGCTGAAACTGAGATTATCTGGATTCTAACATAAAAATTTGTTTATTGTGGGCATTAAATGTATTACATTTTTTTTATTACATTACCACTACGATAAATCTGGACCTGTGTAAAAAAATGGCCAATCTGCAGTTAAGTTTTATTAGAGATTTACCCTTTTTTACACAGGTCCAGAAATATTGTACACAAATTTTTGACACAACATACCAAAATCACGACCAAACAAAAACATCCCTCTCTCTAACCTTACTTACTCAGCTGACCACAGCTTCTGAACTATGGAAGGTAGAGAAATAAGGAGGACCATCTCTTATGACCGATTACCTCAAAAAGTGGCCCTAGAATAGCATAAAGTAAAGAGGCCCTGGTCACCCTGGTGTAGCAGCGGGTATGGTGTGTACCAATAACTTATAGTCCGGTCAATTTAGACCTAAAAATAGTAATATACAAAAATTCTAACTACGAAGCTCATGTTCTTAGGAACGAGTAACTGGAAAGAGGAGAGCTGGCATATTAATTTCAAAGGAATAGAAGCAAAAAAACGCAATTCAAAACGTCCAGTTACGATAAAACCTGTGTTTATACTTGAGACACTGCTCGAGATTTCAGAATCACTACTCCGGTACCGATTAAACTACCTAAAAGGTAGATTTAAAAAAAAAAAAAAATTACACTACTATTTTTTAAACATTTAAAAGCCTGTTTTTTGTATCATAACCATAGCAACTAAAAAAAATCTCGGAAAATTTTCTCCTTCTTGGGGTAAAGTGTATGGAAGTTACACTGGCAATTCTGGACATTTATACATAAAATGATATTTTTTTTTAACTTCAGATTTATTTTATCATAGATTAGTAAAAATTATTTATTAACAAATTTACAAAAAAAAACATTTTGTTACTACGTTAGTTGTTATATAAACATTTTTAACCAACGCCTAAATGTTAGAAATTAAAAATAACATTTGCCATGAGTGTCTCCCATTCAGCACGCGGAACGAAAGAGAAAGGTTGTACTCTTATCATCTGTTTTTCACGCATGCTGTTCGCGTGGCCAAGTGGGGAGGCTGCCTCTAGCAGCTACATGATAGCCATGTTGAAATGCAAAGTGTAGTCAAGTTGTAATAAAAATTGCCAGTAAATTTCTTACAACTTGGCTGCAAAAAGTTACGGTGTAAGTTATTATTGGTAAATTGTACCGGTATTTGACTACAAGAGTTGCTGAGAATTTCCATGCTATTTGCAGTGGTAGTTTGTCAACAACTTGAAGGCAAACTTAACTCTGTAACGAATTGTTCAGTAACACATGGTAACACTGGCTATCTGGGCCGTGCACAAGGGTAATAAATTTAACATTATAAATTATTAACAAATAAAGGGCAAGTTTTTAATTGCATCGATGGATCCAGCGCATTAAGCGCTAATTTATCAAACCGTTTTTAAACTACCACTGGAGAGTCAGATGGATTCCATTAAAGCGTATTATAAAATACCTGAGCAAAAAATATAAATAAATACGGAAGAGAAACATAACAATCAGCTGAGCATTGATAGTTTCAGAACAAACAGCGAGCTTTTTTCAACATTTTTGTTTTAATTCTTAGACAAGGACTCTTTTCTTGTCTAAGTTTTAATTTGTTTCATCAGAACTTCTCATGACGTCATTTGACGTTCAGCGCATAAATTCAGCATAAGGCGTGTTGTTAAATTCATCAAATGGTTTAGCGCTAAAATCTATCGTGACGTCACACTAGATTACCGCTAGTTTTATCCTTGTCCATATACTACTAAAACAACGGCCATCCCTCTTTGGCGCTTTTCCATCAATTAATTTAAAAACGGCTTGATGAAACAGCGATTAGTGCGCACGATTCATCAATGAATTTACCTCAGGAATTTACCAACACGCCTGTACTTTTTATCGATGGAATAAGGAACTTGCCCAAACTCAAGGGTAGTAAACTTAACATTTATTACCCTTGGCCAAAAATATATATACAACCCTTGGCCCAAACTTAAGTTTACCACCCTTGGGCCGTGCAAAGTCGACGGTTCCGTAAAGGTTTCTTGGCGATACAGAAACCTCCATCCTAAAAAGCACATGATGGTTTTTAGTCTAACTTTATCCATTTAGAACAAGATGGAGCCATATAATAAATTTTACCCGGTCTGTATTCTAAAATAACTTTTAAACTAGACCTATTTGTTTCTTCTGTACACCACATACGAAACGTATTAGGGTGAACAATTTACCACTCACATTTGTATTACGCCTGTCGAGCGGTGAGCGTGCCAAGTTGAAATAATTTTTTGGGCCATCCCGATATGCGGTCATGGCTAAAAGGAAATAATTCAAGAATAAAGGTTTGTCTGATCTATGAAATCTCCTTGCTGAGCTAAGGATTATTGTAAATAGAAAATCTGACGATATTATATTTGGTTATTGTAAATATCGGATATTTACAATAACCGTTATATGTGATGGGGGTGGTGTACTTTTGTGTTTCCTGTGTTTTATTGTGTAATGTTTTTTAAAGTTTTTTTTTAATTTGTAATATGAAGTTCTCTTCTGTGACATTAGTCATTTCCTATTAACATATCGCACTCCGGCGACAAAAGTGACTCAACTCAAAAATCGCCGTTTTTGAGTTAAAACCCCTGCCCGAAAGGCAAAAATTGATTTTATCTACCAACAAAATTGTATTAAATTAGCTTTTAAGTTGTCCCGCTAGATGGCTCTTATGACTCTTTTGATGACGCGTGGGTGGAAATAACCTCGTATGCAGAAGCGTCTCAAGTCTAGTTACCAGGGGGTGTCAGTAAAATAGCAACATTGTCCACAGACAACATTTGGCAACAGAAGATCTCGGGTGGGCGGGAAAATTAAATCATGAAATTTTATATTTTAAAATTAAAATGTAAATGTCCTTTTCTAAGATTAGTTTTTTTTAATATATTTATGTAGGTCCATAACAGTATATATTTTCAGGTTTTGTGTATACAAACAACCATTATTTCTTATTTTCTAAAAGTAAATAATAATTCCGGCCATTGCGTATGCGCACCTTTTTATTCTGTGATGCGCACTAGTATTATTTCATTATCTGTCGTTTGGACATGCTTGCCGATTAAAACGTGATTTAAACCAGAAATTTTCATATATTTTGTCTAAATTTAAGTAAGTATTATAATATATAATTAGATCTAAAGATCTAAACACTTTTTAGACGATAAAATTGATAAATGTTGATGGATAAACTTTTTCTAACCACACTTAATTTTTCAGGACAGAAAATTCCAGGAAACAATTAATGCGTAAAACATTATTTTTTTCTTACCTTTATCTACAAAACAAAGGCTTTATCTTTTTTGTATTTGCTAATATAATGGTAAGTTTTTTAATCATGCTCGAACAAATTTTTGAGATACTCCGCAGACTGCATGTTTTTCTGTTTGCAAATTATAATATAATATGGTTTTTAAAAGTGCTTAGGAATGGTTTAACAGTAAGTGGTGGTGAAATGTTAGTAGATAGCTTTAAAAGAGTATTAAGCATGTCTTAAGGTCATTTTATGCTTTGCAAATTTTAAAAATTGAAATAAAGTTAACAAATTATCCAACTAATATTCAAATTTTTAACTTCTTATTGCCTTAACCTTTCAGTGCTAACATTCGGTCTCACAGACCGACCTCCCACTTATTCTGAAAAATCTACGTCAAGCGTCCAGCAAATCTCGCGTGGCTCCTGATACCTTCACAATTATCAGTTACGCTTCGGCTGTGGTAGTGTAAAGTGAATCTTAACGGTTTTGCGCGATATATGCCATATTTCGGTGTCCTAGACCGGTGTTAGTATTTATGTTTCAAACTGGGTTTTATTTGAAAGGTAGGGTTTATTATAATTTTAATGTATATAATGATAATAATGTTATTGTTTTTCCTTAGATGAGTTATGAACGTGAACAAGCATATTTAAAAAGTCTTTGGGACGAGTTAGATCAAGTAGATGTGCCCTTGGAGATGGACGATGATGAAGATTCCGGAGAAGAGGATCATGTTGAAGAGCGGGAAGGCGATTCTGAGTCCGAACAAGATTTAGAACCAGAAGAGGAGGATTTTGATGATTATCCACCACCTCACAAGAAGACAAAATATAGAGAACCCTATTTTCTTGGAAAGGATAACACCACAAAATGGAGCAAACACGTGCCTTCTGGCACAGTTAGAACTCGCTCAAAAATATTGTAATTCACTTACCTGGCGTAAAAGGACCCGTGAAAGAGGCGTCATGTGAACTGCTTGATATTTGGAAATGTTTTTTACTGGCGATATACTGCAGATGATTGTTGAATATACTAACCTTTCTATATCTCAGCAAGAATATTCCAAAGAATACCGAACTGCTACTCAGACTGATGTAACAGAGGTAAAAGCCCTTTTAGGACTTCTTTACCTTTCCGCAGTTCGTAAAACTAACCACTTGAATGCTGCTGATTTGTGGAAAACTAACGGAACTTCAATTGAAATATTTAGATTAACTATGTCATTAGAACGATTTCCGTTTTTTATTAAGGCATATGCGATTTGATAACAAGGCAACACGGCCAGAAAGGCAAAGAACTGATAAGTTGGCTGCAGTTCGTGATTTGTTTGATACATTTGTTGCAAATTGTAAGAAAAACTATACCCCTTCAGAGTATACCACTGTGGATGAAATGTTGGCAGCCTTTAGGGGACGATGTAGTTTCCGGCAGTATATTCCTAGCAAACCGAACAAATATGGGATTAAAATATTTGCTTTGGTAGATGCTAAAACGTTTTCACGACAAATATGGAGGTGTATATTGGTAAGAACGGAGGGGCCATTTGCAGTTGAGAATAGTGCAAAGGCAGTTGTTGAACGGCTTGTAGAACCGATAGCCAATACAGGAAGAAATGTAACCATGGACAACTGGTTTACCAGCATCCGTTATGTGAAAGTTTGTTGCAAAAGAAACTGACTGTTGTGGGTACTATAAAGAAGAACAAGCGAGAACTACCTCGAGAATTTATAAGGGGAAAACCCGGCAGAGGGTTCAAGTATGTTCGGATTCAACCAGAATGGAACGTTGGTATCTTATATCCCTCGTAAAGGAAAAACGTGTTTTATATCAACAATGCATAACGATGACTGCATTGATGATAACACTTCAAACCAGAAATGATTATGATGTATAATCAGACCAAAAGTGGGTTGACGTAGTAGACAAACTGAGTGCCGGATATAATTGCGCTAGAGCTACTCGTAGGTGGCCAATGGTAATTTTTATCGCGTACTAAACGTAGCTACCATAAATGCATTTGCAGCTTTCAATAAAAAAGATATAGATCAAAATATGTTACGCCGAAATTTCCTTGAGAATTTATCGTTTCAATTGATCACGGATCATTTAAAACGGCGAGCGAAAGTCCAACAAGTTCCGTCTTTATCTCGTATGCGGATCAAAGAAATATGCAAGTTTGAACCAGAAGTGGTCTGAACAAACAGAAAAACCGATTGGCAGATGTAGGTACTGCGACACTAAAAAAAACACAAAAACAAAATACAAATGTAACAAGTCAGCAAATTTCTATGTCTTGAACACGTGGTGCCAATGTGTAGACCCTGCGTTGAAGAAGATGGTGATGAAACTGAATGACTT
This sequence comes from Listronotus oregonensis, assembly GCA_019359885.1. Classification (NCBI taxonomy): domain Eukaryota; kingdom Metazoa; phylum Arthropoda; class Insecta; order Coleoptera; family Curculionidae; genus Listronotus; species Listronotus oregonensis. Next base: position 73,750 of record JAHBCN010001812.1, on the reverse strand, counting down.
TTATTTTATATTCTTAATGTTATAAATGTTGTTTTTGTTGATTTTTGTATCAGTTGATTAGTTTTAGGTAGTTTAATTGCTTGTGGTCAAATTATTAGAATCGTAAAGTTTCGCCATTTTCATTATGTTACTGAAAAAAATATATAGTTGAAAGTTTCTAGGTGCCTATTTTTCTTTTAAAAAAAGCTTTATAAATACATTTCCACCAACTAATCAGTAAAAAATTAGTCCTAGTTGTTCGGTCTCATAGACCGATGTTAGCATTTATGTTTTAAAAATCATGTTAATACTGAAAGGTTAAGTGTTTATAATAATGAAAGAAAAGCCTTTTTTGTGTTTTTTTCTCATTATTTAAGTAGGTGAGGTGGGATTAATTATATACTTTTTAATGGAAACCCTGTATCTGACTGCAAAAATTACAACCCAATGAGTTGTTTGCAAATTATTCAAAATATATTGAGGCGGCACCTATTAAACCTTATATTAGTAAAATCATATTAAAGAGAACCTTAGATTTTTGTAGCTGAACACAGGGTGTTTCAGAAATTTGTTGTTTTTTTATAGGAAACTTAAATACATCACAGTGTGACTGTAATGCAGTACCTATACGGGGTGCATAATATATAATTTTGCAGTATTTTTGGAATTGTAATAAAATGTATTCGTAACTATTTATTTTTAGCGAAATTTTTTTATTTTTTCTATTTATTTACAATTCATTTCACCTACATTAGATCATGAGTAGTTAAAATTTTGAGAAAATTATTTTTTTTATTTTTCAGTTATCCTCTGGTAAAATCATTAATGACAATGTATCAAATACTAACGTTGCATTTTGTTTATTTTGCAGGTGAAGGAGTAGCTAACATTTTGGATATTTTAAATTATAGTAACTTATAAGTAGGGACTTTTATGTACTAGAACTGACTTTGACTGACTGACTTACATTAATAGTGTCTTGCAAGTGCAATGGATTTTGGAGAGTTCAAATATTCTTGTAAATTTCCCTCCTGCGAGAACAAATATTTTTCCCCAATTACCAAAGAGGGTTATAAAAACTTGAAATTTTTTAAATTTCCTATCAGTAACCCGTTTATGTAAAATATGGAAAGATGCTTGCAATATTGCTGATAATATTATAGTTAATAATTTTCATATTTGCGAAAATCATTTTTTAAAAGAAGACTTTTATGGCAAAGGTAGACCCCTTTTAGATTTTAAGGCTTTTCCTAAAGAAACTTCCAATTCCTTTAATCCCTTAAATACTGAAGATAACTTATTTTCAGATAAAATTTATAATCATAATGACCTCAAAATTGTACAGAGCTTTTGCCTTTTATTAAAACAAATTCTTTAAATTCACTCAATTCTTTAACTTCACCTGAACCCTTTAAAGAACCTGAAAAGTATGGTTTCTCTACAAACTGCTCAAAATTTAATTTTCTTAGCAAAGACACTCAGACTGATGACATACAGAAAGTTGAACCGATAAGTAAATTTAAACAAAAGGGAACAAGAAATGATCGAGCTCATAGAAACATAACATCCAGGCTTTCCAAATTAAAAGCCCTTCTGGCTAAAGAAAGAAACCGAAATCAAACATTAAATCGACTTTTTGATGAGGGAGATTTCAATTTATTGAGGAAAATCTTAATAATGTTTCCAAAAATTTTATAAATTCACAAAAAAATGTTGGAAAAAGTCCTATGGGAAAGAGGTGGACAGATGATGACAAAATTTTTGCTTTATCAATTTATAAACGAAGTCCCCGTCTTTATAGATATTTAGTTTGCTATTTTGAACTGCCTTCTCCAAGAACATTAAAACGAGTACTTTCAAAATTACCATTTGATCCAGGCTTTAATGATAAAATTTTAGAACATCTTAAACTTGAAGTTAATAAAATGGATGATCATTTATAAGTATTGTTCCTTTTGTTTGATGAAATGTCATTAAGTGCTGGTTTACACTATGATCCCCATAAACAAATTATAATTGGTTATGAGGATCAGGCCATTTGGGAAGATCAGTTAAGCCTGCAAATCATGCTCTGGCTTTTATGGTTCGGGGAATCCAAAGCAATGGAAGCAAGTGATAGCTTACTACACATCTTCAACTATTTCTGCACAATCTTTAAAAATCTTAATTCCCTATATTATCACTAAATTACAAGATATTGGTCTTAAAGTAATATCCACTGTTTCTGATCAAGGTTCTACTAATAGAACAGCCTTAAAAACCTTAGTGCTGAGAATAAGCTTAGTCCTTCCCCATACACGTTCCGGGTAAATGGAGAGGAAATATGCATAATCTTTGACGTTCCCCATTTACTAAAACTTACCAGAAATGCCATTATGAGAGGTGTATTGGAGTTTGAAAAGGAAAATGTGCAAAGTTTAAGCATATCGAGACTGCATTTATGTTGGACAAACAAGAACGTAGTTTCACTCAGTTACCATATTTAAACAATGATGATTTTTAATTTTAACTCTGACCCTTATAAGAAAATGAAAGTAAAAACTGCTGCACGACAACTGAGCCATCGCATGGCAGCAAGCATTGAAACTTTGTATCTCTTGGTATGATGGAAGTAGAAGCTATACATACAGCAGAATTTGCAGAGCTTATTGATCAGCTCTTTGATCTTTTAAACTCAAACGCACAGTTTCCCTCAAAGGGTAAACAATATAGGTGTGCCTTTTCAGCTGGGTCACCTCACTTAAAATTTTTATCAGATTTGCTTCCCAAACTAAGATCTTGGAAATTATATGAGCCAGATATATCTGACCCAAAAAATCCTGATAAATATAAAGACGTTACGCCAAAACAACATTTTATATGGGGTTGGCAAATCACAATAAGATCTATTTTACATTTGTGGAATAAGCTGAAAGGGGACCTTATATTTTACCCATGCGTTCATTGATAACGTTCATGATAAGTGATTAAGTGCACATTGTATATTTTGTACATTTTAGACTTTATTTAGGCATATTACTAGTGCACATAGGTACTCATTTTTAATATCTATTTTTTTTTTTTTAGGTGGAGCACTGTTTATCATAATACTTTCGGGCTGTATATTTTTAATTTCATATATCTGTAAGTATTTGGCTTTTTTTGTATATTTTCCAGTTATGTAAATAGTGAAATTGTTTAACAGTTTTTTTATATCTGGCAGAAAAATATTGCATTTTACAGAAATACTATGACAAAATGCATATTATCCAGCCTATAAAAAATTGTGTATTCTTTGTTCTATGTGGTTGCACAAACATGTACAAATTAAAAACAATATTTTAGTTATGTGCAAAAGTGTACCTTGTTTTAAAAAGATCCAACTTTTTTGAAATTTTGGGGTACATACATTGGCTTTGGTAAGTTATTAAGGTGGTCGAGCTGGTGTAGTTGCAGTGTACCAGCCTCTCACCGTGAAGACCCAGATCCAAATCCCACCTTATCCATTGGACTTTTTCATAGCTCGTCACCTACACTCTAAATAGAGTATGGCACAGCAAAAGAAGAAGTTATTAAGTAAGTAATATTAGGTACATTAATAATTTTTCTTTTTAGATTTGTTACGAATAATAGGTAGTGAATCTTGGCATCTTGACTGAAGATAACTTCTTTGAATATATAGATATAAGTAATGTTGTTAATTAGAGATTGTAAATAACTTAAAATTGTTATTTTAGAGTGTAAAATTTTATGTATAATTTTAGTTTATTGTATATTGTATTAAAAAAATGTAGTAAAAATAAAACTTTTGCTTAAGATTTTTGGGTTTAAATAGGTACTTTTATTAACTAAAAACCTGTTTGTACATTTTCTAATATCTATTTTATTTGCAGGTAATCTGAAATTACTAAAATCTAACTGCACCTTTTCTTTAGAAGATAAACACTAATAACCTATTTTTACCCGTACTAAAAACATGCATTTTCTTTTATAACATTGTTAAACAAAAATTAAGAATCATTTTCTTTCGGCATTTCAGATTACTTATTTAATAAAATAATATTAGAAAATGTAAAATAAAATGACAACTTTTAAAAATAAATAAAAAGGTAGCCATAATGAATCACAAAATCTGTCGATAAAATAGGATGCGATTATCGGCCCACCCGAGATCTTACGTTGCCATATTTCCAAAACTGTTGCGAACGAGATACACGAACTTGACATTTCTCTTATTCCTTTTGTATTTTGTGCTAGTTACACACTGGCCTTTGAACGGGAGCATGCCCATTGTTTTTACAAAAGTGTATTATTTCGAGTTGTGTCGTTTTTGGTGATGTAAATGTATAAATTTCTGGAATTATTTTGACTTAATACAGTTTAGCTGACTAACTTGTCTTACAAGAAAGGAACTATTTTTAATTGTGACACTTTAGCCGAGAAAGGTAAGCATAAATGTTTAGTATTATTTAAATTTGTGACACTTTTGTTGGTTTAAAACACGTAACATAAAAATGCCTCAAATACATTTTTTAAATTTAATTGTTTTTAAGTTGGAAATTACAGTTATAAAATAAAATAAATATTTATTATAATAACAAGCAACATAATTGTTTAATAACACCTTAAATTGTTCTTATTTAAAGAAATAAATATGTAGATATGCATATTAATTAAAAAATACCTAAATAGAGCAAAATTAGTTATTTTTGTCAAATATTTATTTCTTAAAATAGACTTTTTAATTTATTGGAAAAAGGTTTTTATAATTTAAGTGTTTTTTATTTTGAGTTACTTAAAGTTCAAAAATTAGAGAAACCAGAAATATTTTGAGAGTTGCTACGGCTACAATATTTTATAAATGGCTAAAGCTAAACCAATTTTAAATAAATTTGAGAAACAAAAATAGTATGTAACTAGGCGAAAAGCTGGTTAGTTTTGGATAAAAGGTGGGCTTAACAAGGTGGGATGGAGGTTTAAATTATTATTTTTTGAAACCTGGGGGTTAATTTCAACGAAAAATTAATAGATAACACATACTTGTTTAATAACGCCAATTTTTTATCCATTTTTTGGTAAAATTATTTTATAAAAAATACAATCTCTAATTAAAAACATAGTTTTTAATATATATTTTTTTCATTTCAGGAAAATGGATAACAGCATTCCCGCTAACATTTCAAGTAGGACGGCAAAAATATTAATGGCATCTCGGACGCTAAACGTGAGTACAAATACCAATGTGACTTTAACTACACCGGAAAAACTCAAACTTAGTCGAAAAGTAACTTTACTTGAAAATGAAGTAGTAGATGCTAGTCCTTCTGATACAGATTTTGGTATTCCAGTTCACAATACAAATAAAACAAATGCTTATGATATAGAAGCTGTATCTGAAAACATAACATGCCAAGAAATGAATTAATAGAATTAAGTTCTAATTCGATTTCTGAGTTTAACCAACAAAACACTCAAAATGCAATACCTGGAACATCTACTGCTTTTCATAGTACTACGGATCAACTACCAAATACTTTACCTGAAAATGAACGCGTTTTAACTGAAATCCAGTCAAATGAAACCAAATTGTATAAAGCCTTTTGTGATTCAGATAGACCAACCGTCTTAAGACTAACCAGTGTAAAACCAAGTAGCTTTTATACCATATCCCCCATCCATAGCGAAGAAAGTGATGTGGATGACTCAGTTGCCGATCCAGATTTTACCCGAAGTAGTTCTTCATCCGAACAAGAATCTGATAAAGAAATTTTTAAAGAGAAAGCAGATAAACAAAAAACATCCATAGGCGCATTAAGTGGTTTGACAGAGCAAGAAGGGTTCTTCTTGTTAGAAGGAACTTTGCAAGACAATGATAAAGAAGAAATTCGGATTCAGCAAGATAATAACGAGCAGGATCAAGAAAAAAAAAAGAAAGGCAAAAAGAGAAAAGCTGATATTGAGAATTGGAAAAGGAAGAAAGCCAAGTTATTGAGAAATTCTGGAAAAGCTTATACTTCACTATCAAAGACCAAAAAGGAATTTCCTGAAAGAAAAATTCGTCCGCACTGTGGAGAAAAATGTAGACTAAAATGCAGCGAAAAATTTCTGAAGAGGTACGAAACAAAATTTTTTTCGTTATTGGCAAATGGGTGACTTGGAAAAACAGAGGGAATTTATTATATCTCACAGTCACTGTATTAAGCCTAAGTATCGCTATTCGTCCACAGAAAATTACGAAGTATGAATAATGCTTTTATTTTCGACAAAATGACACACGCATTAGAGTTTGTAAGGCTTTTTTTAAGGCTGCGCTGGACATAAATGATAGACCCATCCGAACAGCTCTATCAAAAAGAACGGACACTGGTTTTGTTCTTGGTGATAACCGAGGCAAACATGGAAAACAGCCTACTGTTGATCCGGAAATAGAAGAAAGCGTTAGAAAATTTATTGATGCAATTCCTAGAATCGAATCACATTATTTAAGGGCCCAAACTAGTCGCGCAGAATTTTTAACGAGGAATACAACATATCTTTTTCTCCCCCAAGAAAGATCAATGTGACCCTGTGAGTCCTACAAAAACGCTACTGGTGAAGAAAACAAAATATCGAAGAAGAGTTTAACAAGCACTTAAAAGAGAAAGAATTAAGCAGAAAAGAAAAAGATAAAGATAAAATAGCCCATGACACAAATGCTAATTTAAATGTTGCTTTACGACCTGCAAGCGGTTTTACCAGTACCTAAAGGACCTGCATCGATGTTTTATTATAAAACAAAATTAATTGTTACAACTTTACAATTAGTGATCTACACGCTAAAAATGTTGATTGTTACTTTTGGACCGAGTTAGATGGGAACCGTGGCGCTAATGAAATAGGAAGTTGTGTGTTGCAATATCTCAAGATTTAGTTGAAAGAATGCAGGTAACGACCTAGATGTTGTCTTCTACTCCGATAATTGTTCTGGCCAACAAAAAAACAAATAGTTACTCACCCTGTACGCCTATGCAGTAAATATATTGCCAATTCAAAGCATAACTCATAAGTATTTAATACACGGTCACACCCAAAACGAAGGCGATAATGCCCATAGCGTTATCGAAAAACAAATCCAAAGACACATCAAATCTGGTCCAATTTATGTACCAGAGCAATATATTCCCATGATAAGAGGCGCCAAAAAATGATCCCCGTACTCCGTTCATGAGCTTACTTACGAGAATTTTACGATCTTAAATTTTTACAGGATCAGTGGGGCTCAAATTTTAACATCGATACCAACAAATTCAAAGTTAAATGGAGTGAAATTAAGGTTCTCATGGTAAAAAAAGATTATCCACAGAATTTTTATGTTAAAACGTCTTTTGAAGATGACGAATTCAGATTAATTGAAATGTCAAGAAAAAGAAAATCCAAAGTAGTAGATTTTAAAACAATTAGGCTAACTCAAGCCTACGCAAGCAACTTAAAATTAACCGAAAATAAAATGGCTGATATGCAGGATCTTGTAAAAAAGAATATAATACCAAAATATTACTACAACAGCTTTTATAAAAATGTTTTGGGCTAATCTTTTCATAGATTTAAGATGTTAACATTTTAACTGAAATATTTTTGTTTTAAAACTATCATTACTCGGGTTTAAAAGTCCTAGTTTTGTATGTTTTTTTTTAATGTTAAACCAAAATGGTGTTATGTTCCTCTGTATTATTAGTACCTGTTAGTTTTATTTGTACCTAGTTTGTTTAAGTGTAATAATACCAAAGTTTTTTAGGTACAAAAACTTTTCATGTTTAATTTTTTTATAAGGTACATAATGTTTTCAAAACTCAAACTAAGTAAAAAGTTAGAATTAAGTAAGTTTATAAAAGCGTTTTATGTTAATTTTTTTATTTGTTCATTTTCTTTAAAATAAAGAACCCGTTCTAAGAAAATTCTAACTCAAAAATAATAGATTATTCAAAATACAAAAGTGACATATTTCAATTTATATCAGACAAAAATGACATAAATCAAAATAATTTATTCAAAGAATTTATAAAATTAAAAAAAAATGACACAACTAAAAAATTTGGATTTTTTAGAAATTAAACTGCAATTGATTATTTTTTTTATTATTTCTGTTACTAATGTAACATTTTAAATTTTTTCCAAGCAAAAAATATTTTAAAACTTATTCGGTTTATACTAAACACGTTTTTTGCGATTTCTGAAAAACTGAGAATTTTGACTTGTGTCACTTTTGTCGCCGGGGTGCGATATGTTAGCGTTAAGTTTTAATATGTTAAGTCTTTTATCTTATGTAACCAGGGCAGGGTTTTTTTACATATTGCAGCCTTAAAAAAGGAAATAAATTTTCCGAAAGCTCGGGACTGCTAAAAGCATAATAAGCATAAAGACCGAATCCCTAATAACCTTCCAGTTGTTTATTTAATTATCGGTCAAGATTTTACATTTTGATAAAGATGTCAAAAATAAACCCCTTTTACATTTTGACGTCGTTGCTGTGACACATACAGCTGTCTTGAAGTCTTTAAAAAAAACGTGTATGTATTAAAGAGGAGTTATGCGGGTTTGTAAGAAGCTCTAAATACCTCTCACAATATGGTTCCTCAGTATTACCCGCCTATACATTTCATTTTTGAGTCCGTTGGGTGTAGCCTACTCGAAATAAACGGGTATATACAGGGTGATTCACGTTGAGTGTCCTATTAAAAGTTCTGGGGAACCAAAAATAATAACTTTTTGAAATTTGGCACACGGCCATAACAGGTAATAAGCTACATTTTAAAAATATTTTGGCAAGTGCAGCGTTGCCAGTTCTAACCGAAACCAACGGCAACATTGTAATTTTAAATGGAACACCCTGTTTTTTATTGCATATTCGGTTTCTACACAAAATTCTAAGTAAGTTTTATAAACATATTCCTATACCTATATCTTACCGTTTTTAAGAAAATAATTAATCACTATTTATTTTAAGGAAAATCACCATGTTAAAAAGGTTTAATAGTTACGTGCCTAATCAAGCTGGACACTAGAAATTTTTTTTGGGGTTAGACAATGCATGTATTTAAAAGATCTACATGCTATTATAGCAATATATCCTACAGGGTGTCCCAAAAAATTTGCATATTTACCGATATCAAATAATGATTAAAACTCAATTTTTTTAAATACAACATACTGTATTTTATCCCATTTTTGAATAGACCAATAATTTACCTACAAAATCTCCATACATCTTTCTATACCCATCTGCCACAGTTTTTTTAAATATAAGCAAATTTAAATTTTTTAAGCATTTATTTCTTATTAATCAAACAAAATAAATTATTTTTACCTTATATGTCAAATAGTTGTCAGAGCAATTTAAAATACAAACTTTCATGGCCTACCTAGGTAAATTGTAAATTAAGCCGGCGCGGCGGTGGTTAACTGTAGATAGTATTTAAAAACAGGGAAAAAAATTAAATTTGTTTGTATTTAAAAAACGGTGGCAGATGGGTATAGAAACATATAAGGACATTTTGTAGGTAAATTATTGGTCTATTTAAAAATGGGATTAAATACAGTATGTTGTATTTAAAATATTGAGTTTTAATCATTATTTAATATCGGTAAAAATGCATTTTTTTGGGACACCCTGTAAGATATATTGCTATAAAAACATGTAGATCTTTTAAATACATGCATTGTCTAACCCCATAAAAATTCTAGTATCCAGCGCGGTTAGGCACGTAAATATTAAACTTTTTTAACATGGTGATTTTCCTGAAAAAAAATAGTGATTAATTATTTTCTTAAAAACGGTAAGATATAGGTATAGGAAGATGTTTATAAAACTTACTTAGAATTTTGTGTAGAAACCGAATATGCAATAAAAAACAGGATGTTTCATTTAAAATTACAATGTTGCTGTTGGTTTCGGTTAGATCTGGCAACGCTGCACATGCCAAAATATTTTTAAAATGTAGCTTACTATCTGTTATGGCCATGTGCTAGTATTTTTCAATAACTTTATTCCCCTAAAACGTAAAACCTTCAGATACCCAAAATATTTTTACGTTTTTTTACCAAACTGAACTATATATGTAGTTTGTTGTTTTTAGGATGCAGTTTCAGACCGATGACATGTTACACATCATCATAAAGTTCAGTTCACTTTATGTGTATTTTGTTAATTTTTTTATTTTATGTTTTTAAAGTTTAATTATTTATTGACCTTGTTTAACAGCACCTTATAAATTTTTGGGTTAAGAAAAGTGCTTCCTAATCGGCTTCGCCCTTAACACTTAAACTGGCGAAAACATAAATAAAGGATAAGCCAATCTAAAAAACATTACTTATATTTTACATAAAACAACAAAATACAATTATTACGAAATTTTTTTTGTTTCTTTTCCTTGAAGTAAAACCATAGAGTGTGGAGTGAGATCTTGTGGACGTTCTAAATCTTTGTGTTTAATATAGGACAGGAACACATTGTACAACATTGTAACAGCATTAATATAGAGGACTTGGTACTTTACAGGAACAAAATAAAAGTTTACGAACTGTGTTGGTACCCATACACACCAATCCATCTAAAAGAGAAAACAAAAATATTAGGGTAAAAACTTCTAGCTTCCCCCACTTTATTTAAACAATGGAGATGTAAAAAAATGAAATCTTTGATTATACATACTCCATACTATATTTATTTCTAATTAAAATCCTATTTGTATATAAGATCATATTTTTTTTTATCATTGTACATCAAAATTCTGATCGAAGAACTTCGAGAAAAACAAAAGAAGGCGAGTCATCTGTCGGCCTCTCGACGAGAGAGTCTCAGCGGCATCACTACGTTTAGATTAAATACATTTTAAATGCAACTACCGGCTGTTTTTTAGAGGTGGTTTCCCCCTGTAACATTTTTTTTAAGGTAAAAAAAATTGGTATGTCAGTATTTGACACAAATATGCATTGTTTTACCTATGCACTTGTTTTGTATCAACATGCTCCCTATTAATAAACACAATGACAGTATTATTTTAAAATCATATTGAATGTTGGGATTTGTTTGTAGCACATGTAGAAATATTTACGACACTAGGGCAATTCCTTGTTTGTATAATAGTTTAGTCAGATCGTTTTTGGAGTACAATAGTTTAATATGGTCACCTTCATATGTAAGTCATCAATAAAGGATTGAAAATTTACAAAATAAATTTGCAAAGTTTTTATTGTACAGGCATAGGTTTCCTTACAGGGACGTGCCTTATTCAACTAGAATCCAGCTTTTGAGGTTAAAATCATTTAAAAAACGCAGGCAGGATGCAATGGCAATTTTCCTGTACAAATTGTTGAATAACATGATTGATTGTAATGGTTTGGTTGAATTTATTAATTTCCGTATTCCGACTAAAGCCACTCGAGCTCAGCAACTTTTTAATGAAAATAGACACCGAACTAATTACGGATTAAACAGCTTTGTTGATCGACTTTTAAAAAATTTAATGACAATTATATCGAGACTGAATTATTTTCTGTAAGTTTAGTTAGTTTTAAGGGAGCAATAGCTATGTGTATGTATATGTTCTTTTATTTTATTGAATGACATATAATATTTTGTAGTTTGAAAGTTTTGTTCTACCACTTGCAAATTTTAATTTCTGTAGAGTACATGTAATTTGAAATAAGAAATAAATAAGTAATAAACACTGTTAATGTTAAGAGTTTAGGAAAATGACGACATTTAGATTACCCCATGCCTAATTATTACAGAAAAAAATATAAAAAAAATTCATCACTCTGTATTTTCTTAAGGAGACATTTAAAATATGTTAATAAGAACATTTAAGTACAGTAGGAAAATACAGAACAAAATTACATATATGTCTAGAAAAATTCCAAATTTCTAGCGCATTTTTTCACTGATGCAAATAACAAATCAATTTCAAAGTAAAATATTCCTTTTGGATTTATATTCTATTGTCAACATTATGCATGTAATTGTATATTAGCAGTTGCAGTTGTAGATATAGTTAATTGAATTGTAAATAATATAGGTTGAAGGACCTCAGTTAATGGCCCTTTGGAATAAAAACCAATAAATAAATAAAATAAATATTTTGGGAGTCTCTGCAATCAATTTGTTTTATTTTTGGTGACACAATGCCTACACAAACTTTATAAACCTATATTTTTAAAATTCTTAATAAATTCTAATTTGTTCCATCAGAAGCCATGCTAAACAAATTTAATGTTGACATGTATATTAATAAAAAGGAAAACGAAAACGTTTTGGAAATGATAGGTGATATTAATGATAATTAGGTACATACGTATACAGGGTGTCCCGGAATATGTATGCAATCTCTCGGAATCTAATAGAAAACCTTAAAATATTATGACAAGTTTCCCTAAACTTTTTTTCTACGAACCTTCCCTATGGAGATACAAGTACATAACGGACGACCCTGGAAATCGTTTTTTTATAAATATCTTTTAAAATACTGGGCGTTATTTAATATTTTTTTAATATGATGGTTACTAGATAAGTCTTCTTAAAATGAACCCATTAAATCATATTTGGCTTATTTAGTTTGCCAGGGACGGACTAGCTCTGACAGAATTATGCAATTTTTTTAACACCCTTTATGATAAAGGCTCAACTATATTATTTTTGGATAGCTTTAACGTAAAACTAAAAAAAAGGTACTCTTAATTGACATCGATAAAATGAACTGTTTACGAGAAATAAAATATTATGTTTGGTAATTTTTTTTACATTATATGGGTTGTTTTCTAATTGTACGTTAATATTTAATGAGGCAATTTTTAAGTTCATTTTAAGAAGAAAATTTCATATGAACGTATGTCCTAAACTTCTTAACTTTTGAGATACAGGGTGGCAATTTTTTTAAAAATAAATCATTTATTATTAATATCTGTAATACCACTTTAGATATTTTAATGATATTTGGCATACATGTACTATGTATCAGAAGCATTTTAGTGTACCACATTTTTTATTTGCCAAAATAGGCAGGTCAAATTCGTACCGAACGCCACGTGAAAATAAAAAAAATTGATACCTAAAAGCTTTTTATAAAAATAAATAAAATAAAATAATCTTTATTGTATCGACAGAGTTCACATACAAAGGTGGAAACCGCCATTGGCTATTATTGAACATAACCACCAAAAGACTTATTAACTAAAAAAGCTAACAATAACTAGAAATATAAAAAAGTAGAACAATAAATAAAATAGTGTTTAATGCTATTAATAGATCCAAACTTTGACTTTAAATGTATTTTACAAAAAAGAGTTTCTACCCCAATTAATATAGTAAGCATTTTAAGTTAATATAAATGAAGAAACTGCAATATCATTCTAAAATTCTATCCTAAATAAGATTAAATTTTAATTATATGTATGTATGTATGTTTTCGAGCATGTATTTTAATGATATTTGGCATACATGTACTGATGTGATTAATGTGTCTATTTTTTAGGTACCACATTTTTTTTATTTGCCAAAATAGGCAGGTCAAATTCTGATATTGAACCCACTGGTGGAAATAAAAAAATGTGATACCTAAAAGGCCTTCTTTTAAAAAATAATAAAATAAAATAATCTTTATTGTATAAGAAACAAGAGTCACATACAAAGGTGGAAATACCCAAGCTATTTTAAAAGCTCAAGACTTATTAACTAAAAAAGTCATAACAAAACTAGAAATACGACACAAAATAGAAGCAAAAATAAACATAGATGCCTACAACAATAACCTATTCACCGACACGTGTTTGCCTATTTTAGACTTAAAAACAGGTACACTTGAGGTTTTAAAACTAAGTGGCAATGAGTTGTAAATTTGAGGTGTAAGATATAGAAAACATGACTTAAAGAATTCTGTTCTTTGATGCGGTATAGAGATTGCATCTCCGAAGCGAATGTTCACTTGGTGAGTGTCTCTCCTATAAGTTATAAGTTCAGTAAGATATTGTGGCTCTTTTAGCGTTATTACTTTGTGTATAAGGCAACTCATATGAACATAGCGCTTCTGTGCCATATTGTGGTGAAATAGCTCCACAACATGTTGACTCACATGATCTCTACGAGACAAACTTTTTACATACCTAACACAAGAGTTCTGCACTTTTTGGATTTTGTATTTATTATAATTTGTTAAGAAAGGTCCATAATTATATAACATCAAGATAGCCCGGTATTGAAAGTACCAAGCTATCCGTAAGCAACCTTTTGATATTACAGGGAAGAAGACTCTTGAATTCATACAATGATTTAAGTTTATAATATAATCTCTGACAAATCTTGTTAACATGTGCGTTAAAAGTCAGCTTACTATCCATATACAAACCAAGATTCCTTACTTCATTAGTCCACTGTATGTCAACACCATCCAGTTTAATGTGCAAAACTGAAACATGTATGTCTTTTCGAGAGTACAGAATTGCTTGTGTTTTACTAGGATTTATGAGCAGCAAACTTGCAGATGCCCAGCTTTAGATATTGTTTAAGTCAGTATTAATTAGATTTATGCTATCCGGAAGATTGTGTATCGAGCTGGGGAGATATATCTGCAAATCATCCGCATACATATGGTATTTACAATGTTTAATATGGCCAACAAGGTCCAAAGCGAAAATCGTAAAAAGAAGTGGCCCAAGAACATAGTACTTATATGCCAAATTTCATTAAAATATCTAAAGTGGTATTACAGATTCTAACAATAAATTATTTATTTTTAAAAATTTTACCACTCCGTATCTCAAAAGTTAAGACGTTTAGGACATACGTTCATATGAAGTTTTCTTTTTAAACTGGACCCAAAAATTAATTCCCCTAATATTGACGTACAATTAGAAAACACCCTGTAAAATGTGAAAAAAAATACCAACCATATTTTATTTCTCGTAAACAATTGACTTTATCGGTGTCAATCAAGACTACCTTTTTTTAGTTTTATGTTAAAGCTATCCAAAAATAATATAGTTTAGCCTTTATCATACAGGGTGTTAAAAAAATTGTTATTATTATGTCAGAGCTAGTCCGTCCCTGGCAAACTAAATAAGCTAAATATGATTTAATGGGTTCATTTTAAGAAGACTTATCTAGTAACCATTATATTAAAAAAATATTAAATTACGCCTAGTACTTTAAAAGTTATTTAAACAAAAACGATTTCCAGGGACGTCCGTTATGTATCTGTATCTCCATAGGGGAGGCTCACATGAAAAAAGTTTATGGGAACTTGTCATAATATTTTTAGGTTTTCTATTAGATTCCGAGAGATTGCCCACATATTCTGGGACACCCTGTATATTATACGAGTATGAATACATACACTTTCTCCTATATTATATTTTCTTCTTATCTATAATTTTTTATGTTATTTAGGTCCTAGTTTTAATCCAACGATATTTAATGTAAACTTTTGTTTACATACTACCTATTATGTTTGTTTTAAGGTTTATTTAATATATTAACATGGCATAGGTACCTACTTTATATTAGAATATAAGTATTTTTTTACTTTTGGGGATTTATTCGTTAAACAGCCTATTTTTGGGGATTTCCCGTGCATGAAGAACACATTTTATTTTATAAGAGGGTTGAATTTATTATATAAAAAAAATGGGGATTTTTACTTTTAAGTCCCAAATTATGGGGATTTTTTAAATTTCAATTGTGTATATTCCGCTGACTGATCTGGCAACCCTGACGCTTAGCTGAATATGGGCATGCATTATTCAACAAAGACCTGCCATAGGTATAGAATTCCTTTAACAAAACTCAGCTATTTCTTCTGTTTTGAGGTGTCATCATTTGGATTTAAGAGTACAGGGTATATTAAACTTACAGTGTCAAAAGTTTTTTCACAACACAAACATATTGAGATTAAGTTAAAAAAAACACAATATTTCCTGTTTAGATGATAATGGGTTGGTAACACCAACTAACCAAAATTTTTCTTGTTTAGATGATAATGGGTTAAATTTTATTAAAAAAACCACTAAGTTATGTGAGATTTCACTTTAAATAGTATTCTAATATGTACTTTAACTTTATCTTACCACATATACTTCTAAAAATTTATTTCTTATTTCTTCATTCATTTTCTTTAAAGGCTTCATTTCTAACAACCCCATACTATAAAAAAATATAGCTATACAAACTGGTGACATTATGAACTGATCAAGTCCAATTTTTATCGCTACCGTTGTCAGTTCCCTTTTTGGCATTATTTTCGCTATGTAAAGGTAGTAATAGTGGTGAAGGGGACCTAGTACTAAGCCAACTATAAACATACGTGCTAAAAAATATAATTAAAAAAAGCTAATGGTCAACAATGTATTTAATTATTTATGGCTTGTTGAAAAAGTTAAAATTAACTTACTCATTCTTCCATATTCGTACCTCTCCTTAATTTTTCCCTGTCGATATTCAAGCTCTTGCTGACAAATATCTCCTAGCCACATAAGTACCCCAGAGCTTATAATATTCGTATGCAATAGATACTTTCCGAAAACAAGGGTTGGAATGTTTCGAAAGGAATTCTTGTTACTATTTGTCGTTGACACATTTCTAATTTGGGGCACTGAACGTAGGGCACATTTAAGGCATTGTTTAATTCTGAACATTCTAAGTAATGTTTAAATTTATTCGGTACCTGGTATCACATATAATCATCTGATAAATTTCAGACTTGTGAGGTTAAAGTTGCACAAAATTGCCTCATCTTGATAGTTATATTAAATCTCTAGATTTTAGTAAGGATTATGTTAAACTTCCATCTTAAATTCAAGGTAGACCTGTTACGTAATATTTCATATTTCCAATAATTTAAAAAAGTCAAATAAAAAAAATAGACT
This sequence comes from Listronotus oregonensis, assembly GCA_019359885.1. Classification (NCBI taxonomy): domain Eukaryota; kingdom Metazoa; phylum Arthropoda; class Insecta; order Coleoptera; family Curculionidae; genus Listronotus; species Listronotus oregonensis. The sequence continues at coordinate 56,902 of JAHBCN010001812.1, read as the reverse complement.
GTCACGATTTTTTATCCGGTATCAAAAACAGCTGATATGATACACTAAAATTTCCCTACGAACGTACCAAAATCAAAAATATATTGGTACGTTAAAACCCCAGATTAGAAATAGCACAGAATAAAAAAGGGTTATTGTCATTTGCACCGTTGTGATTAAACCTGGATTAATTTAATCAGTGTTGAGAATGTGAAAAATATCATGTCATATTTGTCACAGTCGAAACAACGCTTAAGTTAATCCTGGTTTAAACACTGTGGTGCAAATGGCCATTAGAGAAATAGGTGTGTACTATCGTGGGTATTAGCACAGCCCTACTTCCCTACAAGCCGTGAACAAGGAAATCTGGCAACTATGCCTTCAGATCTAGCGACACACGTTTGCTGTTGTTTAGTTAGTGATGGGCATAATCGGATTATTTTAAGAATCGAATTATTGAATTATGAATGATTTCAATAATCGGATTAATTGATAATTCGAATTATTTAATTATTTTATTTTTTTAATCATTTGAATTTTAAATTCTTGATTTCTGAATGAATATGTAACACAAACACTAAATATTATATACAGTTTGTCAAAAAAGTCCCGGATCCCCTTAATAATTTGTCAACGGGGATCCTGGACTTTTTTGACACTGTATAATATATATTATTATTATTATTTTAGTAAGTATATTTTCCATTTGCTATAATTTTTTATGGTAATTTTTTACTTACCGGGCCCACGGCCGTTTTTATTGAAATTTTGTATACCGGGGATTTTTGGGGCGCTGATGACGAATCTGAAGTCAAATTTTGTCGGTCTCTGCTAGTTTTTGAGTTATAACTCCCCACTCGAACCTAACCTGCAAAACTTTCCAAAAATTTCTCCTTTTTAAAACTGATTAAACTAAAAATGGAAGATTATCGAAATACACTTATTATTTTATAAAATAAATTTAATTTCACCTTCATTTACCAAATATTTTTAATAAAAAAAGCACAACAAGCACTTCCCAATAATATTATTTTTACATTTATATAAATGTCAACAAAATTGTCTAGATATTTTAAACTGTTTTATGTTGGTACGCCAGGGACCCGCGAAACAATTAAATGGTCTACTTTATAAATTTTAATTATTTTTGTTTTTTGCGATTTAATTTTAAAAAATAAGCGCATTCAATTGTTTCGCGGGTCCCTAGTGTACCAACATAAAATTGTCTAAAATAGCTAGAAAATTTTGTTGACATTAATAAAAGTAAAAATATTATTTTTTGGGAAGCGCTTGTTGTGCTTTTTTATTAAAAATAATTGTTAAATAAAGGTAAAATTAAATTTATCGTATAAAATAATAAGTATATTACCATAAAATCTTCCATTTTGGGTGTAATCAGTTTTAAGAAGGAGGAATTTTAGGAGTTTGTGCAGATGTGAGGTTAGGTTCGAGTGGGGCGTTATAAGTCAAAAACTAGCAGAGTCCGACAAAATATGTCTTTAGATTCGTGATCAGCGCCCCAAAAAACCCCGGTACACAAAATTTCAATAAAATCAGCCGTGGGCCCGGTAAGTGAAAATTTGCTTTTTTTATAATTAAGTTGTGCTCCCTATTTACATAAATATATACTTTACCATTAAAAAACTAAATTTTATTCGTTATAACATGTTATTATTTATTTTTCGCGACGCGTAATTAATTCTGTGGAATCAGGTTATTTTTCGTAATTCAAATTAATTCTGAATAATCGGATGATAGCGATTATTTCAATAATCGGATTATCGATTATTTTTAATTCGAATTATCCCATCACTATGTTTAGTCATATGATTTACGTTGAATGACCTGTTTCTCTGTTGTGTTATTGTGAATAAATCAACTTTTTTGAAAGAAAATATTGTTAAGATAAAGACTAAACCTGTAAAAGGTCTTACTGTGTGAAATTTGTGAGTGACCGGGACAGTTTTTTTCCGCAGACATTGCGTAAAAACAAGAATATCTGTGGGTGAAAAGTGCCGGTGTTATAAAGTACTTAAAGTAAATGGCGGCAAATGAACTTGACATTTTGTGGTGGTGCTTTTTAAAAAATAATTAAAATTGAAAGTGTGTTTTAATGATTCGTGTTTGGCTTTAATTTTGAAGGTATTTTTTTAGTAATTTTTTAAAAACAGTAACAAATATTAGCATTGGAAATTACCGTAAGTACGTAGGTATACATTTTGGAATTTTGTCGTTCGTTTTGATTTTTGTTATTGCGTTGCATAGGTACTTGGTGCCTGCTTATTAGATACTATTTAGTTACTGTTATTATTATTATTTGCCTGGTAATCTTCTCGGTATTTTCTCAATTTAATTAATTTACCATGCCAAGTCCTTGTTGTGTGCCTGGGTGAAAATCCAATTATAAAACTTCTCTTGATGCAGGAGAACCAGCTGTATTTGTTTTCACCTTTCCAAAGGACGAAAACCTTAAAGCCCATTGGCTTAGGAATATTCCTAGACAGTCATGGTCACCCTCAAAATATTCTGTGGTTTGCGCTAAGCATTTTGTAGAAAGTGACATTATTAGAGAGGATGATTATCGCTTGCCAGATGGGTCAATGCAAAAGGTACCTACCAAAACTAGACTAAAGTTAAATGCAGTTAAAAACAGTCCCTGTTTCCCGAAAAAGTCCTGCTGAAAGCTTGGCATAAACTTGAAAACAATAATGGTCGCCTTACAAACGACACCTATTCTGCACTTTGCCATAGTACCTCTGTTTTACTAGAAATAATTGACTATTCATTTTCAAAATTTGATTTGTCGTATATTTTACCAGGTAAATTTACTACTGAAAAGTTAGAAAAAAGATTTGGTAAATACAGACTTCTCGGAGGTTGTAATTACAATGTTAGCTTGGATGATATTTTAAATGCTGAGAAAAAATTAGACTCAAACATATATTTAGAAGCGCTGCTGATGGTAATTTCTCTTTAGCTGAGATTAAAAAACAGGGAGACAGCTGTATCCAGGAAAATGATCTTGATTGGACAATACCTCAAAATATTACACTGAAAAATTTTTGTTTTTACTTGAAACTGAATACCTAAATGAATATGAAATTGACAAATCGGTACAAATTTATATAGCCGGTTATGCTGCCCACAAAATTGTAAAAAAATATAATAATTGTAACATCTGTGTTTCTTTTCTTGTTGAAAGTAAGGAAACCTAATTGACGACGAATACTTTGATTGTCTACAACGTGGCGGTTTAAAGGTTCCTACAGAAATTGTTAAAGACGTTCTGTTCCATATGTGCGCGATTTTTGAGAAAATTATTAATGACCCTGATACTGAGAGTGACTTCCTAAAAATGGAAAATCAAAAAAGCTATCCTGTGTGATCTAACTAATTTAAGCACTAGACAACATGAAGGCTTTAATGATTTATGCTCGCAATGTATTTGTGGTAACGAGAACAAAAATATGTTCATTATGATGTGCTCTATATTTTCAAACATTCTTTAAATAATTATGTTAAAAAAGAAATAACAAAAATGCCACAGAAAAATCGGAAAAGGCTGAGTCAAAAAACAAAAAAAGGAAAATAGACACATTTAATAAATAAATAAACAAAACTAAAACTAAGTACAATTACTAACTAAATGTTAAATTACACTTGTTTCCTTTTACAACAGCATCATGTTCTTATGCCTTGACCTATGCACATAAATTAATTTGTTTTAGAATTTAAATATTATATAAATATATTTATTTTTTCAATTATTATACTGATTTAATTATTTTAATGGAAATATCAATACTATTTACGCGATCTTTGAATTGAGCCTTAAATGAATTTAAAAATACGCGCCTCGATACCCGGATTACGCTCATCGCGCTCGAGGGAAACCGATCTGAATCTATTGCCGGTTGCGGCGTTGCCAAGTGGTTGTTCACGGCTTGTAGTGAAGTAGGGCTGTGGTATTAGCCAAGGGTAGTATTATTACCCTTGGGTATTAGCACCGATATTTATAAAATAAATTCTTTAGCTACCGATTAATAGATTGCGCTGCCTGTAACTTTTATTTGCATTTGCATTGTTACTATATTTTTATATCACTCGTGATGTTTTATTTAATTATATTTTAACTTTAACTATAAAATCTAATCTTATTTAAATCTCATTTATTATACACTTATTAAACTTGTAATTTATGCTGGAAGAAAATCAATAAATAATGTTTTTATGATGCCTATTTTTCCAAGTTTTGTAGAACTGACAACACGGTTTTTATCAGCTGCGAAACTGTCAATGCCGGTTTGTTTTGTTTTTTGTTTACGGCGTTGCGCGTCCGGTATAAAAACAAATGTTTATTTGGAGTTTATTTCATAAACTATGTTTTTTAAGTTTTTAAATGGATGGGTTGGGGTTTTCAGCTTTTTAAATTGATTTGATTAATATTTTATATTACACTTTTTCGGTGCCTTTATGGTTTTTTAACATGAATTTATTTCATGCTTTTGGGCGTTATTAACGGAGGGTCGAAAAGTCAAGGGTGTAAAGGTAAATCTTGTACTGAGTGTTGGGAATTAGCAAAAAATAATGCCTGACGAAACTGAAAATATGGTACAACCAGTAGAGAACGAAGTGGAGAAGGTAAGTTTTTAAAACGGAAATGAATAAATACAGTCTTTAAATAGACTTTTCCTCAATTACTGATGTCCTGTTTTCGATTTCATCAAAAACAAGATCGTAGGATAAACTATTAACTATTCTTGCAGCAAATTATTAGCTATTTTAAAATATATATGGTAGCACTTTTAAATAAATGAAAACAATGGATCGTCGAAAAGACGCAAGTACCTACAAGTAGTAACTGCCTAATTATAAACTTGACGTTTTTCGTTGCAGTTGCCGTTTGGCTGCTGCCCATAGTCGAACGACATTATGCAGTATATTATGACAACTATGGCGACGGAGTTTATAAATGATTGTATTAATTGCCATAAGTCAAACTTTGGAACGGGAACTTCGACAACAGCGGGAACGAAACGTCAAGTTTATAATTTGTTCTTAATTGTGTTTATAACTTTATCTGTGTTAATTTAAAATAAACATAGATAATACTTGCCAAAAATTGTTTTCAGTAGGCTATGCTTAGGGGCAGAGAGGAAAAAAGGTTAAAATGGCAAATGCGCTAGCAACATTTTTTGTTTCATTTTTAATCCAAATAAAACGTGAATCATACTTTGCTAACGCTTAAAGGCTACATTGCTTTTACATCACATGGTCACGTTTGAAAGACCATGTGAAAAAATTTATTAGTGTCAGTGATGTCGCGAATAGCCTTTGGTCGTTTTATGTATGTTCGATGTTGATTTAACACAAAGCAAAGACCTCGAATACAAACCCTGTCATAAGTTATAAATCATTCTATCGACCATTAGCACCAGAGCCCGGCTATTACAATATAAGGGCAAAAGAGATAGATATAGAAATGGGGTTATCCATAGGGTACATGTACTACAACTTCTGCCAAGTACAGCCATCTGACAGTGACAGGTCAAACATTAAAATACAGAAATTATTGATAAAAAACGGTGCCGCTAAACAGGTAGCAGTTAATAATGTTTCAGAAGAAGATTTGTTCTTGACCATTGGTTAACTTTTGTGATATAAAAGAAAAATAATTTACCTTTGTTACTGTAAAATTAAAAAAAAGATCTAAATTTGGTACTTCCTTGGCAAATATTTTTTAACGCTTGATTTATTGTGTAACGAACGCCTACGAATTTAATATTAAGAAAACACTATGCAAACTGTAGGAATATTTAAATTAGAGTATTTATTACGGTTTAAAAAGTAAATATATTGTTCTTTATTTTAAGTATTAAAAAAAAACACATACATATTTTAATCTCTGGATTGGTTTTATTACTTATATAAACAAGTGAATAAAGATTGCCCGCATTATGCTCCTTTGGAAATGCTATTTTGACAACATTAGTATACATCCGCGCCTCAAACCCAAGAAAGTTTGAAGGTTTATGAAAGGCCAATGCTGTAGAACAAAATTGTTTAGGCGTGCAGGGCAGCGGGAATAGGGGAACAGGCCCTGCGGAATTTGCGCAACGAGCAGTAGGTCAGGTCCGGACTTCCATAATTCTTTATTACCATGTATAAAGTCATCAATGTCATCATCAAATGTCAAATTTAAACTAACTATACTTTCACTGTTTTTTAAAACTTTTTACTCAAAATTGTTAGTTATTAAACGAAACTATCAGAATATTTAAAATTATTGTGTAATATTGGATTTCATATCATCTGATTTAATATGGAAAGAATTGATGGCGCCACTTCACAGCCTTCTATTTAAATCGTCGATATTTTTGGGAGTTCTGTATTTTTACCAAAAATGTTAGTAAAACAAATGAAAACACGATTTTTTAAAATAAAGTAAAAGCTTACCATAATTTAGACTGGTTATTTGTGTTTTAGGCTCATACAATATATTATAAATTTATAATTTGTATAAAAGTACAATAAAATAGTGTCACCTCATGCAGGTAACAAACAAATTTAACGAAAAGTTATTATTAGCATTTTTATTTTTTTCAATCTTGGGACAGTCCATCAAGGCTGAGGCTTCAATACTAACGTACCGTGGGTGTCTTAAGCGTGGTAAGAAGGAGTTTATTTACACAAGACTTAATTTTTTTTTGGAAACCCTGCGGGTAGTAGATTCCAGTCCTGACACTCTGGGGATGACTGAATGAAGAAAGTGGGAAGTTCGGAGCCTATTAAGTTGAACTGTAAAAGGACGCATAAAAGTGACACTTCGTGTTGCTTTGTTGTGAGCTGTCAGAGAAATTATACTTGCCTACTCCTCGGAGCAGAAGCCGTGAAAATACCTATCAAAATGCAACATATCCTCTAAAGCCTGTCGGTGGGTAAGAAAAGGGAGGTTTTTATTAGTCCAGAAAACTTCTGCAACCACAAAATAAAACCACACAAGGCTTATCAATCGAAATTAATACGGCGCGGCGCGTATAGTTTCATACGCACCGCGCCTTCGCACACGAAAACGGGACTCCGGCTATGTCTAAAGAATAATATGTTGCCTACCCACACACTGATTTATCAGTGTAACAAATTAAAAAAATTGTGGAATTTTGTTACTGCGCAAAATCATAACGACCCCTTAATGACAGTTATTTTCATAGTGGGCCGGACATTTTTTGATCGAATAGGAGGTAATATTGGGCTTCCATAAACCTTCAAACTTTCTTGCTCAAACCACACTTCGAGACCGTCTGTCTCCGAAAGTCATGTGGTTAGTGCCAGTGTCAAACCAGACTTGGCAAATATCGATATCGGGAAAATAATTATACTGATTAATTTATATTGATGTCAAACAGTTTTTATGTAAATAAAACCGTATTTATCCTTATACGTATTTGACTCAAAGCTTTACATAAGAAAATTTTTTATATATTGTAAAATTGTAATTACTCGCTGTTCTTCAATCGTTCTAATCTTCGATTTGCTAAAACGTAATTGCTGAAAATTGCGTAAAACAATAATAAAGTTAAAGAAAATTAATATTTAATAATTAAAAATAATAATGTTTAACTTCAAACATGATTTTTTATTGGCATTGGGCATTAGTCAAGCAGAAAGTTCGGTAGGGCAGTCAACCATGATGTCTGTACATTTTTCCACTTTCACCGATTGGTCTGAAAGAGTTTAAATAATATATATTATCATAGCGCGCCGTTTAATATTACATTCGATTTATTACCGCTTATTTTGTTCACTTTCGTTAACGTTCAAAACGCGGAAGTACATGATTGTAAAATAATCATGCAGGAATGATTGCTTGATCGCTAGCAGCGATGGGTTGAGTTCTGTGTTCACCTTAGAAAAGGGTCTACGAAATATAGAAGCTTTTATTAGAAAGATGTTTCAAATTTACGCTGGTCCGATACACTAGTGTAAAGTGTGTTTATTCATATTTAAACCAAGAAAAAACCAATAATAATTCTCCCAAATAGGACGGTAGCGAAAAAACCCATAAAATATCCTAAGTGAATAATCCATAAAACCTTTCTTTGGCCGGGCTTTTCTGAGAATGTTCAAGTACCATTCTTTATGTTCAATGAGTTAATCAAAAAATTACCTGAATATAGGCATTTTTCTAAAACAAAGCAATTTTTCGCACTAAATTATTTTATTAAAAAGTTATCAATACGAGATTTGTGTTTATAGATTTCTTAGTTTTTGGAACAAATTAGTAATAATTATTTTAACCTGGACAAAAATTTTTGAACGTACTTCCGGCGGTATTGAAAATTTAGTTGTGTAAATACTGGGGAGTGTCAGCTACCGAAAATTTTATGACTGGTTTTTTCTTGATTTAAATATAAATTAATACACTTTAATAAGATTGCACCTACGTGGCACTACGGAAGTCCAGCATGCCTAATGGCGGCATCCCATGGGGGTAAAAGCGTAGCGTAACTATCAAAATTCTAAAATATGATTGGTTGGGGTAACGGCAAGACACAAACAAACCAATCAGGTTTTAGAATTTTAGCCCGTCGGACGTCGCCATGAATCAATTCTAAGTACAAATGACGTTGCTAGTCACTCTCACAGATCCGAGCATGCAAGGTTGTATAGTAACGGCGTAACGGATTCGCTCCAACTTTGGAAAATTTTGCTATTACATTAAAACTGTTAGGCTTTGAGCATATACCTTCAGTACATTCCACAATAATTCGTTGATTTTTCGTTTTACCTGCTACTGTTAGTTGTAAAACTCAAAAAACTTTGGGTACCCGCATGTGGGTCCGGACTTAAAATTTCATATATTTATTATTGTACCTACTTTTTGGTATATTATGTAGGTTAAAGGCAAATTGCAGATGTTTAATATAAAGCAGACTCCTTTCATCTTAGTTCATTAGTCGTTTGAAGTTTGTCAAGGTATTTTCGTGTGTGTTATTGAGCATCCAAAATAGTTAACTTAAACTATTGATATTAGTAAGTATTCAGGACCTGTACCCTTTTAAAAGTTGCGGTGCCTACACAATAGATATTTGTCAAGCAACTTATTTATGGCTGGGTTTTCCACTAAGGGTTGTCATTTAAATTTTATTGCGGTCGAGAAATGAACGAACTATTGTGGAACATGATACTATTACTCGAGAAGATAAACCCACGCGCATGAGATAAGCCTATCTCTCTCGCACGCCTGACGTCACTCGATGACAAATTTCCCCAGAAACGGCGAGTTTTAATACGGAGTTTCGATTACGATGGATTAATGGTATTGTTTATTTATTTTTTGAAGCCAAACCCAGATTTTGTAACTTAGCGTAAGGAACTCGACCACATTTTTAACAATTTTAATGGGGAGTCATTAAAGTTGACTAAAAATTATTTAAAATCGCAAATGGATTTAGCCCAATCTGCATTTTAAAATTCTAAGGTTAAATAGAGATATTAAAAAAAAACAAAGTAAGAAAGAGAAAAATGAGGAAAATTATAAAATAGATTAATTAAATTTGGTTTTCTTGTGTAAATTTGTTAATTTTCTAAGTACTAATATATTCTTAAAAAAATAAACAGAATTGTTAAACATTACATGGTAATTTTCTTAACACCTCTACCCATAAGCAATATAAAAAATATAGACTATACTTTATAGGTAGGTATAGCGCATAAAACTCAATAAAAATTTAAAAAATTGTCACAATACGCTGTATATTAATCCTCTATTTTTGGTTTATTTTTTTTGCAACATAACAAAATATGTACTGATATTTTTCTGCAGAAGTATTAGTCTAAAGTAGGTAACTAAATTTATTTAAATAAAAACCATAAATCATTTTTTTGCGCTATAAAGTGTTATTAGTTTATTATTAATTAACAAGCCTTTAGACTTTTCATATTGCATATGTTTAAATTAAAATTCTTTTAATAAATATAATAGTTTGTTGTTCGTTTTTTAAACCTTAATCAATGTCAAACGGGCATTTATATTATTTATTCTATACCTTATTTTTAAATGCTTATTATCATAGCACGGATCCTAAATCCTACATACAATTAAGGAAATATCTTACATACTATTATAATAATCATAGAATATCTCGTACACCAATATATAATAATCATAAGTAATGCCAAAATACAATAAAGGCTTTAAAACACTGCTTTCCCAACCGACAAGAATTTTTGTCATCGAGTGACGTCATGCGCAACGTCGTACGAAATTGAATCGCCAAGTGGGTTTATCTTCTCGAGTAATAGTATCATGATTGTGGAATGTACCATACTAAAGGCAGCCTTGCTGCTTGGCCGTGCAAACAAGCTGGCGAGAGGGAAAGAAATTATGAATCCAACCATTCTCTCTCGCTCCGCGTGCTGAAATTGACTGGTGGGAACTTTTTAATAATGAAAAAAGGTTGGTGGAAATTGATAATAATATTTCGTTCGTATATATGTAATTTATTTAAAAAATTTTGTCCTTGATTTAAACTTTTGCGATAATATAAAATAGAGAATATTGTTTTTACCTTTGTTACAGTAAAATTAGTTTTTTTAGTTTAGTAATATCTCGGAAGTGTTTTTCAACTTGATCCACTGTGCAATGAATGTCTACGAATTTTGTATTCAGTAAACAAATTACGTTTTGTTCTTTATTTAAATACGAAAAAATACGTTTATCGTAGGATTTGTTTCAATGTTTATGTAAACAAGTAAACTGCTTTTTATTTACAAATTACCTTTATAGTTTAAATTTCGTACTGTTGAAGCTATCAATATTTAATCCGTCCGTCGAATTAAGTTTGCCAATGTTCCCTTTGGAAAGATTATATTTGGCAGCATCGGGACACATCCCCTAAACAACATTTCAATTCGGTCTGTTATTTGGCCAATGTTAAACCAGTTTTAGCAAATATGCATAATAGGAAAAGTTATAATTATGGGTCTTTGGTGTCCTCTTTCCTAGTTTTTGTGGCTACGCCACTGTATCCAAGCAACAAAGCACGTTTTATGGATGAAACATGCGAAGAGCATGTGAATTACATTTAAATTTATGTTAAAAAATTACCGTCAAATAAATGATATGTTTCTAAATTAAAATTTCAGTTATCCGATGTAAAATAAGTGACCATATACATGTTTCTCGGAAATTGCTGTTATAAGAAACATGTTCTCGGTTCTGGGTGCATACATGTGACAAATTTATAATTGCGACTGGTAACGTTATTTCCTAACAGTATCTTTGAACCTTATTTTACATATATGTATATACATACCACAAGTACAGTAGTGCCTATGTTGAATAATATTTTTACGTATATTACGAGTGCATCTTTCCTCTTTACTTGCTTGCCTTGTCTTGTTTTAATTATAATTTAGTTGTGTAAATAGGTGCCGAATTTGTCAGCGAAATCCTAGAATGATGTTATCTCCAAACAATAGGAAATCATCCAAACCCTTTAACAGCAAATCCAAGTTCTCGGAGGTTCAAAACGCAAGGCGGGTAAAAACGGTTTTTGCCAGGACCCCTTTTTTCTCACTGAATATGTACTTTCGACCTTCGCAAGCCACGCTGGCACTTGTGATTTAAGCCGGAGTCTCATGCGTCCGATTTCCGACCATCCGACGTACGAAAAATTTTTAAATTTTATGTCGGAAAAATTGCATGTCTCATTGATCCGAATTTCGGATCCGATATCCATATCCAGTCAAAAGAAAAGAAAATAAGAGCATTTTGAAGGTCAACCTGTGAAACTGCAATGAAAAAAAGAAATTAATAACCCAACGGAACTAAAATATTATTTAATGGAAGAAGAAAAAGTGGTTGTTGAGTATGAGGTAAATTCAAGTTAAGGTTAAAATTTTTAAAAATATTAAATTATAACTCTTTATTTTAATATTCAATATAAATTGAAATTACCCCAAGAAAATAAATAAAGTAAGGTTAGAAGACCAGAAAGAAACGTTCGACATCGTACAAAATTAAAATTAATTTAACTCCATCTGACGTCGGATGAAATGTTAAAATATTCGGATGAAAAATGGCGCCAAAATGTTCTGACCAATCAAAATACTTTCGGATGATCGGATCGTCGGAAATCGGACGCATGAGACTCCGGCTTTCGAAAGAGGGTTTTAGGAATCACCCTTAAACGATAAAAACGCTTTCATACCAGTTTTAGATGGAAGGGTGAGTTCCTCTTTCGCCCACGAGAGTTGAAAACACAATTATTATTCCGCACCTTCAATGCCTTCAATTAGAGTCAGAATCCGGAAAAGCTTTGTGGCTTAAATGCTGATATTTGCGTTTTAAAGACCAAAATGAATGTGATCTTTGCTATTTGTAATCTATTTTTTTAGGATAAATTTTTGACTGGTGTAGCTAGGATTTTTAATTTTATCTAAAAAGTAAGACATGGGACTCACACCAAATATATACCAGATGCTATTGGCCCTTTTCTAAAAGAAAATTTTATATTGAAATTTGCGAAAAAAAAATGTTTTTTTACCCCCTTCCCAAAGAAATCTAAGTTTTAAAAGCGAATCCACTATTTGTATTTTTTTCGTGAATCTGATCAAATTTTATCGTCAAATCTCAAATTACGCAAAAATATGTGCATTTTTCTCGAAGTTAGATGCATCTAAAACATTTGCATAGGCAAATTGTCAGGTAAAAAAATACCTGTCAATGGTTTTTAAAAAACATAGATAATTTTGCGAAACTTAGGATTTGACGATAAAATTTGAGCAAATTTTACAAAAAAATACAAATTGAGGATTTACTTTGGGAACTGAGATTTTCTCTCACTTTACCAAAGTGTCTTCTTTGGGGCCAATAGCATCTGGTATACATTTGGTGTGGGACCCATGTCTCACTTTTTAGATAAAAAAGTTTGAAAATTCTAGCTACGCCAGTGATTACCACGACTTCTTTCTTTTAGAATGATCCAGTATAATTGCTCCCCTAGCAGCATCAAATAATGTTAACTCGGTCTGCCACTCTTATACCACGCATCCCTTTACATTTCATTTGAAGAAGCCCGGAACTTCCCTCTTTGTCCGCTGCTTTACCTCTAGACTATATACCAACTGGTTAGAATTTAGGATCCGTTATCTGATAAAAAATGTTTTTTTGAAAAACCTAGAATTGTGGCTTCCAAAATAAATTCATACGCCCCTAAAAAGAAGTAGCATACTGACTCCCATAAGCGCCTGTGTAATATAATAAAAGTGGTATGAAACGATTAATGGAATCGGACGAGCAGGGTTGTATTCTGAGGCTGGATTTAGTGCTCGACCGTCAATCAATGGAAGGGTGTGATCAACTACAGTGAAGAGCTGATGGACTACACGCATTTGGCACTGTATAGTTGATCACTTTCATTGATATAGATATTTACGACCGATATCAGCACTAACTAGAACACTAAATCCTGCCTAAAGGTTACAACACTTTTTGGCCAAACAATATTAAATATGAAAAAATATTTTTTTAAATATTTAGAAAATATTGATATTTTATTAATGTTTGTATGGTACTTTATATTTTGCGTAATCCATTATCAGTGACGATATTGTTTTGTTTTATTGAGATGAAATGCAAAACTGTATGTGAAATTTTTTTTAGTTTTTAATAATACATAGAGCAAAATGTTTTTTTTTCTTGGTTTGCAGTTTTGAGGGATATAGTAAAAGCACTTTTTTGGGAAAGGTTTGTAGTTTCTGTTTTTGTTTGCTGGAATATCTGTCGTTATTTAAAACAATGAGCCTATACCCATATATTCGTTTGGGTTAAGGCCCGTTTTTATAAATTCGAGTTAACGCAAATACCATTGTCTTTTTCTCGCAAATGATCATTTAACCTTATATGAGAGAGACAAATGACAGAGTTGGAGTTAACTCTTACTTGCTTAGGAACCTTAATAATTTTTCGGAAATCACTTTTTAAATATATTTGTTTTTCACTTCTATTCTCCGTCGGACTCTCGTATTGAAAGAAACAGCTGATATTAAAACCCTAAAAGGGCCAGTATGTGTCTATTATTCACTACCAACATTTTTTAAAATATATGTGATATCTTTAATCGTATTATAATCGTATTCTCGCGCAGGTTTAGCCAACGTTTTGCTGAGGTATGATCTGTCTTCTTTGTTTGAATTTTAATCGTTTATTTCGTGTTTTGTGCTTAAAAATATCAAAAGCGCTGCCAGGGAAAGTGTTGTAATCTTCAAAGTACAAAACTTCCACCGACCGCCGATTTGTCGTTTTATTAAAGGTTGTGTTTTTTTTTGTGAAGTTTTTATTAGACGGACACGCACTCGTCTCTTAGAACTATACAGGGTGTCCCAACTCTATTTATACATTAAATATCTCTGCTCCAGTACATGATACAAAAAAAAACTAAAAATTAAAATGTGTGTTTGTTAACGCTAATTTTATTAACAGTATTGGTAAATATACATGGAGTTCCGAAGGAACGCCCTGTATATTTTGATTTCTTATTCAATTCTACATCGAAAATGTATATTGCACTATATTATGTTTATTATTGCTGGTTTTTGGGACAAAGACCTATAATTGTAGTATTATCTGATTTGCTCATGTAATAATTAAAAACGATTAAAGAATAAAAACAATTAACCTAACATCCTATAGTACTAAAACTGCTTTCCTTTATTTAGTACTATTTTCTGTCATAATTATTTTAAAATAATTCTTTTGGTTTCAGAGTGACCAGTTTGGTTCCTTTATTACTTATTGTATTATCTCAAAAACCAGCAATAATTGACATATAGTGTATTTGACATTTTTGATGTAAAATTGAATTTTAAAAAAACGTACTTAACAATGAAAACTCTGTTTTAAGACGTCCTGTATGTTTACCAATACTGTTAATAAAATTAGTGTTACCAAACACACATTTTTATTTTAAATGTTTTTCTTTATCATGGAGCTCAATTTTCGTCAATAACATAATAGTAAAAACCGCACATCGATATCTGTTACCATTTCTGAGTTATAGGGTGTTTTTCAAAAAAGTGCATTTTTTAAAAATTGCTGTAATTTTTTTGCTATGAAAAATTTTGAGTTTCTGTATAAACATTTCCAAAGCAACTTTTTACGTAGAATTTAATGGTGTAAATATATTTTTTTACAATCAATAGTTTAATAGTTATTAACAGAAAAATCCATGTTTCATATGGGACAACCTGTATATTTTAAAATAATTGAAAATAACTTTAAATTACCTTTCCAAAAATATAGCACACTTAATATTTTATAAAATGAAACTTATATTTACAATGAATGATGTCGAATTTTATAACAATGTAAACTATATTTAGAATAAGATTAACAAATAAAATATAAAAAACAACAATAAAAAGTAATAAACTAGCGCAAGAGATTTAGCTACAGGAGATGTTCGAATTGTCGACCGGTCTCTCTTATGCACAAACGGCACCGTTTCCGGACATTTCTTGCAGAATTCATCAATTCAAGAGGGTGAGAGATGCAAACCCTTGCACAACCGCTACTTCTAATTTTCGTCTAGAACGTATAGGTAATTTAGAAATAAGGTCCTGCAGTCTTCCCCAAAGATAAAAATCCATGGGCGTTAAGTCCGGCGACCTCGCTGGCCAACGGATGGGACCTTGGTTAGCTATCCAATTATTGTCAAAGTTATCTGCTAAAAAATTACTAATAATTTCAGCGTTGTGAGGCGGTGCCCCGTCTTGCTGGAAAAATATGTTTCCGAGTTCCATTAGAGGTACATCATCAATAAAGGGTTCTATTTGTTGCCTTAAAATTTGCAAATATCGTTGAGAGGTGAGGGTACCATCATAAATTAACGGGCCAATAATCCTACCTCTAAAAATACCTGCCCAGACACTAAACCCAAATCTGTCTTGGTTTTTTAGCTCGACTACTGAATGAGGGTTTTGTTGCGCCCAAGTATACGAGCTATAGCGGTTAAAAATACCGACACTGCTTATATACGCTTCGTCAGTCCAGATACATTTCAGTGGGAAATCGCGCACACGGTTACATTTTTCCAGAAACCACCGACAAAAATCTATGCGGCGTTTAAAATCTCCAGGTCTAAGATGATGCACTCTTCTGGTCCTGTATGGTTTATATTTGTATTTCTTTAAAGTTCGTCTAACATTAGTTCTTGCCAGTCCTGTTAACGTTTTCAATTTTCGTGTTGACGTTTTAGGATTATTTTGAACGGCTATTAAAACTACTATCTTTTCTAACTCCTTATCCCTATTTTTTATATACTGTTTTGACCTTTTTTTCTCAAACTGGCCACTAAGGTTGTATCGCAATCTTCCAAAAATATCTTTAAAAGTTGTTTTCTTTCTGGATATTGGTTGTGGTATAAATTGCTTGCTGCTTCTGGATTCTCCCGGCTTTTATAAAACAAACTATCATATCCCATTTTTCATAATTTTCAAATTTATTTTAAATTTATTTATAAGATTTGACTAAATTACGGCGTGTTTACAGCCAAAATCACAATTTGACATTACCAATAAGCATTTGTTTTTTTATCATAAGCCGCGGCGTCCTAAGCCTATACTTGTTCAAAGTGGGCGAACTATTAAAAACTCTTTATTTCGAAGAAAACTCGAGCAAAATATTAAGTGTGTATCTTTTGGAAAGGTAATTTAAAGTTATTTTCAATTATTCAAAAATATACAGGGTGTCCCATATAAAACATCGATTTTTCTGTTAATAACTATTAAACTATTGATTGTAAAAAAATATATTTTCACCATTAAATTCTACGTAAAAAGTTGCTTTAAATGTTTTTACAAAAACTCAAAATTTTCCATAGCAAAAAGTTACAGCGATTTTTTAAAAATTAACTTTTTTGAAAAACACCCTGTAACTCAGAAATGGTAACAGTTATCGATGTGCGGTTTTTACCATTATGTTATTGACGAAAATTGAGCTCCAGACACCGACATTAGTTTTCATCTATCTCCTTTAAAAATGGAAGTTTCCCTTTAAAAGTGCCCGATTTGGCCCACCCTGTACAGGGACAGAGATATTAAGTGTTTAAATAGAGTGTGTCCAAATTCTGTACACACATGCTATGTTAGTAACATATGTATTTTTGGAAATAATTGGCAATAACTTGGATTTGTAGTGGCAACACTATATATAAACTTAGTGTTTTTATCTTGTTGTCGGTTTTCAATTTTGCAAAAATGAATAGTTTTTGACTGCCTTGCCTGATATTTTGTGTATTTGTGCAGTCTTGTCAACCTAGTTTTTTTAAGTTTGCCAAAATCGTAAAGAAAAAACCCCTATATGACTGGCATTGCATGAGTGGACCATTTATATTCCTAATAAGTATTCTAGTTCTTTTTTGATATCTGTGAGTTAATTCTAGTACATATCTTAATTTTTTCTTAAAATTTAAACAAAAAATCAGAATTTCTTAATGACAGCGTTAAATCTTAGACCATTCCAGTGCACTTAATGTTCAGTGTTTTCTAATATATTTAATTATATGTTGTTTCTATTTTTATTTATTACTATTCACCATAAATTAAAAGAAAAGTGCCTAAACATCAATGGTAGCCGTAAACAATTTCTCAACTACAAAAGGTGATTATTTATTATTGAAATTTATTGTTTTTAGTAAGTGATAAATAAATGTAGGTCCATTTTCTCTTTGTTTGCACGCCGATATATTATTTTACTTGTTATTTAAACCTGCTGCTTATCTTTTTATCATTATATCTTTTGGAAAGTTGCTATACAACATTTAGGTTACCGAAAACAAAAAGGGAGCGATAAAACTTTACGTATGTATTTGTTGTACATTCTGAAAACCTACCATGGAAATTTACACTTTACTCAAATCTCAATTTTTGTTGTGTTAGTGGTAAAGACAAGAATTAATAGGAACTTAAATATTTTTTCCCGATATTAATGTTTTCCAACACTGGTTTGGTACTGGCAACAATGGACTAGATGCAACGCCACAAATCGTGGCGTTGCATCTAGTCCATTCAAAACGCGGGTCCTGGGTGCCCAATTTCGCTGCAAGTGGAGACTACCTTCACGGTTTTTGGATCGCTGATTCCAAAGTTTGGGGTCCCGCAGCTCGAAAAATTTGGCATCACCCCTAAAAATGCAAAAAAACCCTCTTTGTATGTGGTTTTTTAACGAAAATCTTATAAAAAACTTATGAAAATGCTCTTTAGGCACCTAGAAAATACTCTTAGGGTACGTTTTTTGGATCGCTGATTCCGAAACCTTTGAACTCTGCCGTCATTCTTAAAAGGGCAAAAAACACCCTGTTTAGAGGTTTTTTAAGCATATTTAAATTATTGAATTATGAAAAATTTATAGAAATTATTTAATATTGATAAAAAATTGCATTTTTCAAACATTATATTAATTTGAGCCTAAATTAAATTTTCGGGTAATTCATTGGGGGTAAAATAACCCCAATCATCCCTAAAATATCGTACAATTAAAAAAAAGGCAAACAAAAAAATGTTTTGCTATTTGCCTTAAATTTTGAATAAGTAACCATTTTACGACCAAAAAATATTTCCCTCCCATAAGGGATTATAAGTACCCCTCGCAACCCCTTTTTTAAAGGGGTGCTTTTTATTCAAAAAACAAAGTAAAAAGTAAAAAATTGTAAATTAATTATTGTAAACTTATTGTTTTTATTTTACATTAAATTAGATTTTAACCCCCAAGGGAGATTAACAGATTATTTTAGTTGTAATGGGATGATTCTTTTTTTAATCAAAAATAAGATTTTCATTCGAAATCTAAAGCAAAATGTAAGAAATTAATTTTTTGATACTTTTTTTATAAGCAAATTTTTTGGTATTATAAAGAAAAATACAAAAGAAATTATTTTAAACTCAGTGTTTCACTTTTAATACAAATTGGATATTTTCTAAGCCCGGGTACTTTTAATCCCTTAGGGAAGGGAAATCTCCCTTAGGGGAGGAAATTTCCAAAAAAAGTATCGACTCCCGGAACTCTATCTCCTTTATTTATAATTTTAATTTAACGCTGAATATGGACCCCCGCGCGTCTTTTTTGGTTACGTGCTCGGAGTCAAAACCGAGGACGTCACACTAAATAATTCTTTTTAAGGTATTAAATATTAATTAATTTTTTTATAAATTATGGTATTTTCAGAACACTTTAAAGAATTCATACCCGTTGAAAATTTAACTTAAAGTTAATTTTTCAAGAAGTTAGACAATTGTTCATTAACGAAAATGTTTTAAAATTTCGTCTTCATGGTACATTAAAAAAATGTTTAAATAATTGTCGTATAGATTTTTCGCTTCTTATATACATTCACGCCATAAAAATTAAATAATTTTAATCCTTTAATTATAATAATTTTATAACTTTGACATTATTACTATGATTTTTAATTTTTTGTCAAAGTTTTAAAATATTATAAACAAATGATTGCATTTTTTAAAACTTTTATGGCGGGATCTTGTTAAGTATGTATATAAGAAGAGCTTCACGAAGCGAAACATTTTTACAACAATTATTTAAACATTTTCTTTAAATGAATTCTTTACAGTGTTTTGAATACACCATAATTTTTTAAAATTTTTCAATTAATTTTTCAATTAAAAATAATTATTGCGCAACCAAAAATGTCGCGCGGAGGCCCATTTTCAGCGTTAAATTAAAATTATAAATAATAGAGATAGAGTTTCGGGAGTCATGACTTTTTTTGGAAATTTCCTCCTCTTCAAGGTTTTTTTTTGCAATTTCGCAGTTTCTTATGATTTTTGAGTTATCATCAAAAATCTAAATGGCTTTTTTTTTCGTTTTTTGTTAATAACAATTGCAATTTTTATTGGCAGAAAAAACCTTTAAAACGCCTTCTCAGATTTGCATTCCGCGTCGAATGAGCTATTGCTCATATTTTTCGACGCCTGCTAACTATTTTTCGCAGGAAACACACTTCTCGACTAGACTAGTTATATTATTTCTGGATTTACTTTTTGCCATGGTATCTGGACAGTGGACAAACAATTAAAATTTCGTTACTTTTAAACCTAGATTTATACATATCCCCGTGGTGCAGCGTGCTTTATTCTGACAGATTCTCCGCTTCTTTTTTCATGGTTAAATCATCTTCATGAGCGTATCATCACGAGTTATATGCATCGTTTATTTTATACCTTAATAAAAATATATTAGCTATATTTTTTTAAATTTAAATATATCGTTTACAGTAAGGGCGGGATTATCCAACTACATAAACTTAATTCATAAATATACCATTATTTTTTTATAAATCTAAGCTTAGTAGATAATTCTCTGTTTAGCCAATAGGAGAAAAAAGGTTCACAGTCTAAACACTTCAGGGATAAAGTTACAAATAAAGTTCTGGGCCTCTCTAAATGAATTCTAAAAGGATACATAAACGTGGCACTTTGTGTTGCTCTATTGGTAATTGTTAGAGAAGAAAATATACTGGTTAACTCCTCGGTGCAGAAGCCGAAAAAATACCTATAACAGCGACAGCTTCCCTACAGCTCGTCAATGAGCAAAAAAAGGGGAAGCTTTTTTGTAGAATGAAGGTCATTAATAAGAAGAATAGCTCTTTTTTACATGAACCAAGATTGCTAAGAGTTTTGGGAGTGGTCATTCTTTATACGATAGGAACAGTATTTTAAACCTTTATATATAGAGTATACAGATAAAAAAACTTTATATATAGAGTATACAGATAAGAATAATACTGTCTGGCTCCGAGAGAGAGAGAGAGGCATCCGAACTTTTTCGAAGCTGCTGCGGTTGTGGATATAACGTCGGTTTAAAGGTAAAATTCCCTTAGTACATTTTTTTTAAAGGTAGTCAAACTACCTTTGTGACTACTAAACCTCTTTAATGATATATTAAACCTAATATTGACTGTATTTCTATTTTTCTTCATTCGAATGTTTATATAAAATATTTGTTATTTCCTTAACCAAAAAATGTTACTTAGTGACTTTTACCTTTAAAACGACGATATTTTTGTGCCTGCCAATTAAGGTCATTCTTGGAATTAACATCACAAAGTTTATTCTGCAAAAGCTTGCCACTCATAAGTAAGGGATGTGTAATGGCAGAATATTTTCGTCACAGTGATCATGATGTGTTTTTGAGGTATTGGCATTAAAATGATGTTGTTGTGTTTAAAACTGTTCCAGAACAGGTACCTGCGAAGTTAAACATGTGGTCGTGTGTTGTTTACTAGCTAATAATACTCGTATGCTAACAACCGCTTATATCATTAAGTAGGAGCAGGGTAAGTGGTATCTCGATATGCTCTTCGGCCAAGCCAACTAGTAACTTAGTAAGAAATGCCTGTAATTGTTATAGTACATACAGAGCTTAATGCGTTCGGTAAAGTTTATAATTTAAAAGTTGTAAGCAACACAGTTTAGTTTATAGCACTCTTTTCAGAAACAGCCAGCAACAATATATCTAGCGATAATGTCAGAATACAAGAGCAATATGTGTCAGAGGCAACTAAATAGGGCTTATTCACGAAGAGAGCAGAGTTTAAAAAATATAATAGGCTAAGACAAGGCATATAGACAAACTTTAATAGTATGTCTAATACTACTCACCTATGTTTTACAAGAAAAAACAGATGTAAACAGAAATTTATTAAAAACAATATTTGAATTTTTTTCGCCTATATACTGGGGGATCACCAGGATTCCATGGCTTTTTAGTGACGGGATAGAAGCTCCTAAAGTTGTTTGCAGAACTTCCCGTCCCCTCTCTTGTACTTCTTACCTTCGTTTTGGCTGGTAAATAAAAGAGTAGATTGTATTGTTTAGGCTTTATTTTTACAATTTAATAAAAATTAAATAGTGATTTGCTCTTTCTAATAATTCAAAAATAAAAAAAACGTAATTTATTAACTTTTAGTAAATAAAATGTGTACAGTGCGATTCATTATAAGTGGACCCCCAGATTTTGGCCCTTTTTTGATTTTAGAATTTTTAAACAAAAATTCATTAAATGGGATAGCTTAAAGTTTTTTATGACTTCAATTTTTTTTGGTGGTATCTAATACCAACGAGTAATCGCAAAGTCGTCAATATTTTTAAATGGGATGACTAGTTTCCTTCTATATTTTTTCATAGTTTGAAAATTTCTCTAATAGGCTTAATAAAAATTGAAGCATTTAAACAATTAGTTTTCAAGATATTCTGTCCCAAAAATTTCGTCAAAAATATTTTTGATATATGATATACACAGATGAAAAATACAGAGACTTTTTGCAATCTCGTCAATCTTTTGACGGCATTTATTTCATGGTTACTTAAGCCTCTCGTTGATTGTTTACGTAGCATAAGACGATATCGCGTTTTTCTTCGTCTAAACAAATCATATTTACCGATATTGATTGATAACCCAATCTTTTAATTTCTGACAACTATCAACAAGAGTATGTAAAAACAAAAATTTACCTAGACAGATTGACAGGTAACTTATTTTTATATCTATATACAAGGTGCCACTATTTTTTTTTTCGAAATTTTTAATGACGGAATATCTTGTAAACTAATCGTTCAACTGCCTCAATTTTTATTGAGCCTATTAGAGAAATTTTTAAACTATGAAAAATATAGCCGGAAACTAGTCATCCTTTTGAAAAAAAATGACGAAGTTGCGATTACTCGTTGGTAGTTGACACCACGAAAAAAATTAGGTCATAAAAAACTTTGAGCTATCCCAGTTCATAAATTTTTGGTTTGAAAATTCTAAAATCAAAAAAAGGGCAAAAACTGGGGGTCCACTTATAATGGATCGCACATTATATATTGAACTTGGTTTCAATAAAACTAAAGAATCATTTATAGTAACCAACCGTATACATCGCCGTAAAGATCATTTTAGGTTATTTAACTTTTCCTGTTACAATTATAATTTTTTAATTATATACACGCCACTGAATTTCGATGCTTTTTCCCACCTCCCCCGCGCGGTCTCTTGACCTGTTGCTCGTCTCGCACCTGCCAAGAAGCAGCCCGTTCGGTCCAACAGGTATAAACCCAGATCTCCTTCATTTTTTCTTTAACCCATGCTATCTCCGAGAACTTGTATACCAATCGGCTTAAAGTGATTTTTCATTTTGCAAAATGGACTCGCAAATTTTGACTTGGTTTACATCATAAACAGCTAAACCTTAGATAAGACATGGCGATTATGGATTTTAAAACTATGACTAATTTATTATGATTTTTTATATAACGTGATATTCTTTGAACTAGCGAAGATGTTGCTTGATTGCTATAATTAATTGGCTCGAACTCCTTTAGGAATCATTTCGCTAGCGCACTCGAGTGATATTTCCAGACTCTCTAAACCGTAGGGAATTAACAAAACAAACAGTAACAAAAAAAAATCCGTCCAATGCACGTTTAGATGCTACAAGATGCAATTCCAAAATCCAGATATAACCGGTTTCTGTCAGAACCCTTTTTTGTCTTCACGAGTTTGAACTTTTAGCCACCACACTGCCAAACCCACCACCTGTGATTCTAAAAAGTTTAGGAATCACTTCAGACTTCGAAACTACACTTTCACGGTACAGCTAAACTATGTGGTTATGATAAGGGTATCCCAACTTGAAAAGATTTAACTAACATTAACTAGATTTATTCCAAATGTGTCCTGTAAATATCTACAGGTTCGTCCTTTATTTTCAAGAACAAAATATTAGACCAAGCATTATCTTTTTGTTTAGATGTCTTAGGTGACAGGCAAGTTTTTGCTGGAATTTTTCTTAGAAAAATGTACATAACGAGAATCGCGATATGCTGCCTTACAGAAAGGTCCGAAGTTGTGAAATAAACAAAATGAATTACTCATAACTTTGTAAGCATTAGCTGAAGAGAAATTGCAGTTTTGTAATTTAATTTCTTGGAAGATAGAATTGGTCAGAAATCACAAAAGGCATTATGCTTGTTGTAAAATAGCAATAAACAGAAAAAAAGGCAAATAGCGTAATTTTTTGGTTGTTTAAGATTTCTCTGAAGACTCATTTAAGACCAAAAAAAACCTTAATCTGCGATAAAACATCATTCCAAATTTCGTTTAAATCGGTTCAACATTTTTACACTAAAACTTTGCTATTTAATTTCGTTAAAAATAAAACAATTTAAATAGAGTACAGAATATGAGACTTTGGAATTTGTTTTTTTTCATTTTTTCTCTAAGTTGGCCTGACAGTTAAAGTGTTAAAGGACAACATCGGAAAAAATATGAGTCCAAAACGTTTATTCCAGTCATTTTGAGCAGATAATAATTATCGGATAGAATTAATATCCGATAAAATCATATTCTATATAAACGTAGTCGTCGGGCCATTTTTCGTCAAGTAATGAGAATATGGAAAAATTATTTGAACTTGTTGAGGTTTCCAAAAGTACTAGCAATAAATACTGCTGTATTGCCACGTTTGTTATTAGTTTAAGAATAAATTATATAAATAGTAACCACTTACCTCTTTTGGCTTTCTTTATTTTTCTTTTCAAATGTAATGTAACCAAGAACAAAATACAATCTAAAAAGCTAGGTTAGAAGATATGAACATCAGTCAGTTTTATGCTGCAAAATGTTGTTGGAGGTAAATAAAATTCAGGAACTGGTAAACAAACAATTCTGAATGAGTTCAATTTTAGTTCTGAATCGGTTCATTAAATTATTCGAGAACAAAGCTAATATAAGAACGTTAGGGGCGGATTTAAGGTATTTAAGTTATGTAACTTCTTCAGGGTATTTTCTGTCATAATTTATTTGACTTTTTTGCATAAAAATTGCATTTTTAGACTTTTGTCACTTTTCTGTTGGAGTGACAATATTATACAGGGTGTTTATTAAACATGCGGCAAAAATTTAAGAAACTATTCCTGGGACTATTCTAAGGATATTTTGTTCCTTGATGATTTTTAATAGAGCGTTTTGTTTCGAAGATACGGGGCGAAAAAGAATTTCAACTATTCAATTTTTTGGTAACTTTAAAATAATTAACAAAGCCGAAATATGGGGATAGCATACTACACTAGACCTACCAAGTAATAAAAAATCTAACGATTCCGTTGGTATCTTTTAACAACATTCCCAATACTACAAACGACTGCAGACATTCAATATAAATATGTCTCATAAGTGATCATTTTGTATGTGTCGAATAGGTTGAAACTGATTAACTTATCTATTTGACGTGTATTTTCTGTGTTTAATACGAGCGGGGGGTAGTCATTTTCAACAGTTTTTGTAGAATAAGAAACATTACATGTAATTTTTAATAGTAAATTGTTATTGTCGATTTCTTTTTCGCCCTGTATCTTTGAAACAAAGCGCTTATCAGAAATCATCAGAGGACAAAATATCCTTAGAATAGTCAAAGGAATAGTCTCTTAAATTTTTGCCGAGTTTAAAAACACCCTTTATCTGATTTCCTGATTTAATTTTTTAGCTTTCACCAAGAAACAAGAAATCTTAGGGCCGTAGGGCCAATTTTTTATTTCTTCTTCACGTTTACGTTTTTCTGTTTTTTACGAATAATCCCATTCGTTGTTTTGTTGATTATATTATTTATTTAATTCGTTTTTTTCAAATTACCTTTAGGAAAATAAAAAAAAAAAAAAAAAAAAAAAAAAAAAAAAAAAAAAAAAAAAAAAAAAAAAAAAAAAAAAAAAAAAAAAAAAAAGACAAAAAAAAACCCCAGTAAATTAATCTTTCGTATAGTTTGTCTTAAAGTATACCGTGTTACTTTTTCATTTATGGATTATACCTGCCAAACCATAAAACTGCGGATCAGTAGGTTTTAAAAGGACAGAACATTGGGGACGGACCCCAAAAATAAAATATTTATAATTAATTGTTTATTTAGGTAGGTATAATTTTTAAAATTCTTTAAAGATTTTATGCAAAGTTTTAATAAATTTGTAATAAACATCAAAATAATCAGGGGAAAAAGAATTAAAAATTTTTATAACTTTTGTAGTACCCAATATATTATCATGAAAATTTCTGTGTATATTTGTGATACTGTTGTTGTTTCCAATACACATTATTTCAATTTTTATCAGTTTATGGAATGTGGATAAAAAAGTTGTACTGCTATTGTTAAAACATCGTATCAGTTTCTTTTTTGGGGCCCGCTTCACGAAGTGAAAACGTGACTTTCGGTATTTGAATTAGTGTTTAGTTTAATTATCCTAATGGAACGACGACATTTAACGCGCGAAGAGCAGTTGCGGGTTCAAATTATAGAGCAGTAGCAGACGCCCTTAACACATCAGCAAGTGTGATTTGTCGATTAATGACAAGATACCGTGAGACCGGAGATGTAAGAGAACGGCATACTGGCCACGGGACCGACCCTTTCACGATCGTTTTATTCGATTACAGGCTTTACGAGATCGAACAGTTTGCAGGGTTCAAATGAGCTGAACGCACACACCATGTTGTTGTGAGCAGCCAAACGTGCGATTGCCGACTTCAGCCTTTATGCTCGTCGACCGCTCCGTTTTCCCCCCCTTAACAAGAGGCAACCGCGCTATGAGACTGGAATGGGCACACGAACATCTAAACTGGCGACATGAAGAATGGCGTAATGCTCTTCACGGACGAATCTCGCTTCGGTTTTCATCCTGATTCATGCCGACTTCGTGTGTGGAGACGACCTGGAAATTTGGGAACCCCCCGCCGTCCAGGAAGTTCACAGCTACCAGGGTGGCCAGTTATGGTGTGGGGCGGGAAATTTGTGTCGGAGGAAGCGTCTCGTTCTGTTAGAGGGTTTTAAATGCCATCACTTACCGTGACAGCATTTTGCAACCTGTTGTGCTTCCATATGCTGGCAACGGTCCAATTTTCAACTCATGCAGGATAATGCCCCTCCACATACTGCTCGGGTGGTCTGAATTTTTGGGGAAAATGAGCACATCAATGTTTTGCCTTGGCCTGCACAGTCCCCAGACCTGAATCCTATAGAACACCTTTGGGATTCAATGGGACGAAGGCTTTTTCCCTCAACAAATGCACTTGCAAACAAGACACCATCTGTTCAATTGTCTTTCTGACTTATGGAATAATAAAACCCCAAAAGGAAATTGACAACCTTATTTCAAGCATGCCAAACAGATGCCAGGCTGTCATTAATGCACGGGGGGGTCACACTACTTATGACAAGTGATAAACTTAAAAAAATTATTTTTTTTACCTTTGGAGAATTTTATTTTCAGTAATTTTTTTTTTTTACTTTTTTTTTTAAAATAAATTTTCTTTCTAAAAAAATTTGGTTTTTGAGATACTCAAACGAAGGAAGTAGTAAGTAATTTCCAGGGAAATTTTTATGATAATTTATTGGGTACTACAAAATTTTTAAAATTTAATTTTGTTCCCTAGATTATTTTGATGTGTGTATATTATCTACACATAATTATATTTTTAATCTTAATATCTAAATCTAATTCTAGTTCACTATCAGAGTTTTGGTATAGAAATGAGTCCTCAATATTTATAATGTGATGTACTGAATTTTTCCAGCTCTCAATTGGTAGGTTAGTAATTACATTTTTTATCAAATGTATAACACTGGGACTTAAAGTAGGTGTAACATTTTCTGCTCTAATCTATGATTTTACTTGGTTCCACAAATGCTCTATGGTCTTAAACATACAGTGATACGGAGGAAGACGTAAGACAGTATGCCCAGCCTGTTCAGCCAAATTATCACATACATATTGTTTTTTAATTGCATATGAATTTAGGTCTTCCAAAAGTTGCGCTTTTTTTGTAACTGAATTTAAAATTATCATTTTCTAACAAATATTCCTGGATTTCAGTTCGTGTGTATCAAACCATGTTTCATCAAGGTAAATTATGGATCGGTTTTCTAACCTATATCTTTAAATTTCTTGAAGGTAATTAAATCTCCAAGTGCGTAATCTGTGCGATTCCATTACTACTTTTCTTTTGTCTATTTTGCTGTATTTAAATCCCATTTTACAAACAACTCTATGGAGGGTGGCACGGCTAATATTTATATTGGTTTCGTCTTCGTCTAGCTTCTTTTTCAGTTTATACAAGGTAGGAACAACTCCGCTTTTATAAAGATAATATATTTTCCTTCTTATTAGATCTTGATCACTATTGTCTATACGGTGAGATTTAAAATTACTACGTTTTTGTTTAATTCTTCACTAATAATAATATCCCTTATCGATGATATTGGAGTTTTTGTAAGTAGACAGGTTTCATTTAAAGCTTCTTGTTTAATTAGTCCTCTACTGATTAAAGTTTTACACATTTTTTAGAACTTGTTTTGCACTAATGACACATGATTTCGACGCGACATAGTTTTATTCTCGTAAAACAACTTTTTTGAAACGCACAATAAAAACGGTTATTCAACACTGCCACTAAAATATTAGCCGAAATTTTATATAC
The DNA here is from genome assembly GCA_019359885.1 of Listronotus oregonensis. NCBI lineage: Eukaryota > Metazoa > Arthropoda > Insecta > Coleoptera > Curculionidae > Listronotus > Listronotus oregonensis. The sequence goes on along the minus strand of JAHBCN010001812.1, from coordinate 28,398 downwards.
ATAAATATACAGGTGTGGAAAATCCAAAACCGAACATGGGGATAAAATGTAATGTATCAAACAGAAACGGACAACCCCTTTAACTGTGTGAAAGAAGTAAGACAAAGCTTTGCAATGTGTCGATACTTGTATCAAGCGCTGTCTCGAACAGCGAAGACAGCGATTCGAAGCATACGGCAACCTTTGTCGAGCGTACGCTGTTTAAGCTATTTTGGCGCGTATGTCCTAGTTTAAATTCGATCTCACTCTGTTTTAGTGGTTTATTTGTTTTCTTTGTTCTACTTGCAAAACGTCCATGTTCGGTTTTGAATTTTCCACACCTGTATACCAAAATATATACCTAATGGTCAATACTTAAGAAATACCTGGTCCACCCCTGCCATTATGAAATAATGGGTTTACCCAATAAAAATAGGTAAAAAAACCGTTAAAGGTTTATTGGAATATTGTCTGTCAAAAGTCATAGCAATATACTTTGAGACATACTATACCAGCACAAGTCTTTCTGCTCACGCCATTAACCAGTGGTGTCTTTTTAATTATAACACATTGACAGAATAGGTTTTAATTTCCAACAAATATAAAATATTCTGTTTTGGTACTACTCGAAGTGTTTCGTTAGTTTTTAGAGGTCCTGTATCCTTTTTGATTTAACGGTGCGAGGTAAATTTACCCTTTTTTAATAAGAGCTTGTGAAAAAACAAAACCCAGAATGATCTCATATCTGACCATCGAAATCATCAGTTGACCAAAACAACATGAACATCGATCGTATCGTAAAGAAAAAGAAGATAGCTTACCTCTCTCCTGCGAAGAACAAACGGCAACCGCCAACGATCTTCTGTTTGTCAACAATCCAACCGCCATCGACGGTTAGTTTATCGTTGCACTCGTATTGCTATACATCGTATTCAGCAGGCTATATTTAATGCATTGTGTTTATTTATTGTAGACGCGCAAAAAACATCAATTTTTTAGTTTGTTTATCGAAGTCTGGGCAACGACCTGCAATTGTCTTAGGTTGTCGTGTAGATAACAAAAACAATAAACGTCTCGTTTCGGTCGCCTTGGTGATAAGAAACTGTTGTTTGAACGCAGTTCCCGCGCGTTTTCAAATATTTTACCTGGCGCCATCGCGATCTCGATAAATTTGATTTATTTTTTTTCATGGCCATCTCTGCAGTTGTGTTTGCCTAACAGGAATCTAACCAGCTATACGGTATGTGGGCAAATTATTTTTTTATGTTAGATATGAATAGAATTTGTGTATTGTTCAAATGTTTATTGCTAAGCTATCGCGATGTAGAATGTAATGTTGTTTGGTTTATAAAATGCCTGAGATAAAATGCGAGTTGCTAATGACTGTCGAGTTATTATTGGAAAGAAATATTTTAGTTTAATGATGTGGTGTTCTGTAACGCGTGTGCGGTAGTTGAAAATAGTTTTTTTTGGTCAGTTTTCGACGAATATTTAGCCGGTGGTGCGCTGTATGGTCGCCAATTGTTTAATTCCTCAAATTAGATTTTTTTCAGCCATTTTTTTTAAATATTTATTTTGGGTTTCGTGCTAAAGAGTTCTTATTATTTTGCTGTTTTTTTTAAAGGATTTTCTATTAAGGTGATAGTTGTGTAATTTTATTTTTGTGATAAAAACTCGCGATGTGTTTATTTTGCTGGTGTTGTGGTAAAAAGAAAAAAGATAGGAACAATACTGACGAGTATGACGTGGAAAATAATAAAAAGGTGATGGATTTATAATATTTTTATAAGTATAATCCTAAAAAATAATTATAGCCTTGTGATTAAGAAACAGTTTTAAAGGTTAAATAATGTTATCAGTACCCATCATATTTTACTTAGCGTACAAGGTACTTGCTTAACTACATATATTATATTTTTATTTTGATTGGAATCTGCCTGCTTTATACTTTGAAATGTTAAACACTAGAATTTTATCTAAGACGACAGGATTTGCTATAGAAAATGTACAAATAAAACGCTCGTATATACGGGTGTTCGGAAAATACGTGTACAAAATTGTAGAGTAGACTTCTGGTGTCAAAATAGGTCATTTTTTAGTCCATTTTTTGAAATTGCTTCGTTTAACCAGTACAGCGCATCAATTTTTTTTAAGAAATATTGAGTTTTTTTAAATCGTTAAAAAAAGTTGATGGGTTTAAATGTTTTATAATATAAAAACACTAGAATATTACTTTATTGCGTAGTATAGTGATCGGCCATAAAAAGTAAAAGTTTATTAACGTGACGTCATCAGTAAACCTCTATTCCTGTTTTTTCTTTAAATCAGAGTTATGATGACTGATGACGACCCAGTTATTGGATATATTTAGTATCTTTTTTAACTTTTTACTTTATTACTACAAACGCGTCAATAAATCTTGACGATTGTTCACTTGAATTTTTGACTTTTTTAAGAACGACCAAGAGAACAACCCGCCAAAATAAGTCGCATATATTTTAATCTTGACGTGGTGTTCATTTTACTGGTGCATTACTTTTCCTTTCAATTCATCAGTTGAATTGATTATGTAAATATTGCCGAAAAGCAACGGCAAAAGTCTCCCGCGAAAAAGTAAAACCTAGTTAGTAAGTCGATTTTTGGCAAATTTGGGATTTCTGCTTCGATTTATGTATAATCGTTGATTGAGAATCAACGGTATAATCTAAATCTTCTTGGTTTTGCCTTTATTTAGAGGCTCTGGAGTTTCCTAGTAGGTCAAAAACTGTATTATTTTTTAATGGAAAAACAAAGCAAAATAACTTTAGTATGGAAAAAGCTAGTACATTTGGTTTTTTATTAAAAACGAAGTATATTACTATGGAAAAACATGGCAAGTTTTTTTGCAGCATTTCAAATAAAATGTAAAAATAAATAAGCAGCATGTTTCACAGTATTTCCAATTACAAATTGACATGTTTTCCATAACTCAAAAATGAATGCAGATACAAAACACGGTTTTCGCCAGAGTGTAGGTACTATTTTCCTCTTCTAAATCTATAATCGTATATCATATCATCATATTGAACTTTCTCGAGAAAATCTCGTGAAACCGAGTTTTCCTTAAACAATTTCATCTAGTTGGTGAACTACAAACTAGCCGACACCGAAAAGGACATTTTAAAGAGCTAATAATACGACAAAAAGTCCTTAACCAAACTGATACAAAACTGTTTTGAGTTTTTGCTGTTGTTATCAAAATTGTACCTAATACTAGCTGATTTTGAAGAAAAAATAGGTTTTTTAATTTTAATACATCCGCGCCTTAAAGGACGATCGGTCCGTCTCAAAAAGTTATATTGTTATATAGTCAGTACGCTCTGTCGGTAAATATTTATACAGTCTTTATTAGACTGTTTCTATTGTTGTTAAGAAGCTGTAATGTAAATATTAAAACTAATGATAAAACCAAGGCCGAAACTTACCAATTTCCTCGTTTGCGTTCCCGTTATTTATTTGCACAAAGTCTCCACCTTTGCACTACCTGCATTTTGGGTCATTCACTTTTCCGATTAAAAAACTTACGACACATTAAAGTTAAGTCAATATTGACAGAAATTAATTTTCGTCGTAGTTTATCGCCAGTAAAACATTAATGTAGACATCTCACAGGTAATTTAAATATCACTTTATGGCCCCTTAAATCCTATTTAGCATATGGCGTGTAATTAAATGTAGGTATGTTACGTGTCTTATGGAAACGTTTAATATCTGAGATATACAAATATTAGGCAATAAGCTTATGGGATTTTTATTGTAGAGAGTTTTTAATTTTTTTGGTATCAAATAGTCCTTTAAAAACTAAAAACAAAATTGAACTTTCTGTTACTTTATTGGGGACTGCCAAGGGTGAAATAATATTGGCTAACTCCATAAAGCAGATGCCCAAAAAATACCTATAAAAAAGCGACAGGTTAAGCACAGCTTGTTGGTGGACAAGAAATGGAAGCTTTCTGGTAAAGTTGGTAAAGAAATAACGCTGCGCTAATAAAACTCCTCTTAACAATGACATCTGTTAAACAGTATAGCCATCAAAATACATCTGTGAAGCGCAGCCTCTTGGGCTTTTTGTGCCTAATCTCCCATTAGTCTTGTTCCTTCTACAAGTCTTTATAATCCCGAGACTAGTTGGTTCATATATTCCTGTGGGCTCATTTGCGATTGCTCAAATAATGCCTGTCTTTTGTGGTTCACATTTGCACAGAATATGATAGGCTGTTTTTACCCCCTCGTCGCACATTCTGCAACTTGGGTCCCCATTGTATGAGCCTATCTTGTGTAGGTGTCCTCTTAGGTTATCGTGCTCTGTTAGCAACCCTACTGTTATGCGAAGTCTTTTCCTACTTTGTCTAAGTAGTTCTTCCTTCGTTCTTTTGGATGGGCCCCTTATGAGGCTTTTTCCATGTCTAATTCTACTAAGGTTTTCCCAGTATTCCTCGTGTTTGTTTCGGATCCATTCCCTGGGTGGCCCTCGTGTTGTAGTTTTGGTCACTCCAAGGACAGGTTCTGGTCCAAAGTATGGTGTGGATGATCCCTGTCTCGCTAGCTCATTCGATTTTTCGTTGCCTTCTATTCTCGAATGTCCTGGAACCCACAAGAGAGTTACTCTGTTACGTTCTTCCAGGACTTTCAGTTCTTTTTGGCATTGCCATGTCAGCTTGGACGTTACCTTGGAGTTTACTAGTGCTCCGGTGATGGTTGGCTGTCTGTTATTATGCAGATCCGCTTGTTTTTTAAGCCCTCCTGTTATTTTCTTTTGCACAGTGCAGTAAAGCATATATTTCAGTTTGAAATACAAAACTGTGTTCCTACTGGAATGGAGAATTGTGAATTCCTCATTTCACTGTACACGCTCGCTCCAGTTTCCTGCTCGGTTTTGGAACCATCCGTACACCAGATAATGTCTTCAACCGTGCCGGGATATCGGGTTGCTGCCACTCATTTCGATCTGGAATTTTCACCTCGAAGTTTTTGTTAAATGAGTATTGGGGAATCATCTGGTCTGTTCTTTCGTTCAGGATGTTGCCGCCAACCAGTTAGTTTCTGTTGCAGTCGGAAGTAGCTCATTCTTGCTTCTCCCATTAGTATGAGGTTAAGTGGTGGAAGGTCTAAGAGACACTCGATGGCTGCTGTTGGGATTGTTTTAATTGCTCTGTTGTAGCAAAGCAAGCAAGTCTCTGTACCTTGGCCAGTTCTGTAAGATAGTTTACTCGATGTTTTGTTTTCTCCCTTAAGACCTAGCATTACCAAAATTATTTACTATAGTAGTAGTTCTCTGTATTTATAGTTTTTTTCTTTTGTGAAAATTTCGGGGGGGGGTTTGACCCCCTGACTCCCCCAGTGGATACGGCCTTGGCGATAAATGTATATGAATTTAATATTTAAAAAGTCACAATGCTAACTGTAAACAAGAGAATTTATTTATCATGTTAAAGTAATTTACTTTTTTTAAATTAAAGCTGTTCTTTATTAACCTACCAAAAAAAAACACATTTTATAGATCCTGGGATTTGTCCTATTGTTTATTTAAAGAAGTGAGCAGTTTTTTTATTTAAAAAATACATCATATAAAGCTTAACTTTCATATTGTTCAAGCTACCAAAATTTTTAATCTATCCAGTATAGTTTGTCGCCGATTGCTCTTCTGAAAAGACTACATTTGGCAACATTGCTCTAAATCCTCCCCTCAAACTACGCTTCGATTAGTTCTGCCTTAAGACTGTAGTTCAGTGTAGCTTTCGCTATTTTAGTTTTTGTGTAATATTTTGGGTCTAGCTTGTATGTTTATAAAATTTGAGTAAAAAGAGCTTTTTTCAACCTAACCACTCACCTTTTGAAACAAATCATGCAATTATTGTTAAGTTATTAAAGGCAATAAACGAAAATGCCAATTATTTGAAAATTATTGTCATTTTTCGTTTGTAGGCTTTATTAATTTATCACAAATTTTTGTTTGATTTAGGAAGGTAAGTACTTGAGATAAGAGCTCTATTTGCTCATATTTTGGAAAAAAACAATCTTTACCAGAAATATCACTCAAAAACTAAAATGACGAAGGCGGAACGAAACAACAATCTTAAAAAGTTATGTAGTCCGTGCGCGGTTGTCAGTGTCAAACCAGTGTTGGCAAATATCCATATTTGGAAACTACTGCACTGACTGATTTATATTATTGTCAAACAGTTTTATTGTAAATGAAAGAATCTATTTTTATGCGTCTTTGGAATGACCTGTGCATAGAACACTGGGTCTTTACTCTAAAACATCTTGTGAATACATTTAACAAAAGTTTGTACTTAACTTTTACTAAAGGTAACCGTACGTGTGACCTCTATCAAAGGGCCCCTTAATGCATAAGGTGAATGACTTCGACATTAAACGTCCTTATAAATTTTAATGCTGCACACAATCAGATTGCAGATGCGAAATGAAAACCGAATGTTTGTTTATCCATCCAGCAAAACAGTGACGGCAGAGACAGGTGTTACATAAAATTACAAACGTTATTTTAAATCCTATGTTAAATATTAAATATGGAATTTAAAAATAAGTAAGCAGGTGTTAATACCTTTTTATTATTATTTTTTAAATTATGCTCTTTTATGTCGTTATGCTTAACAGTATCATTCTTTACTTGTGCTTTATTTGAAGTAAATTGAGTACTTTTGGCCCTCAGTTAAGAATACAGGCTCTTAAACTAGCACATAATATTTTAACGGCTTATAATTCACATGCAAATAGGACAAGAAGTTACCTATAAACATTTCATAAGAAACGCTTTTTTCTAATAGTAAAATTTTTCGCAACTAGTGATGAAAAGTAGTATATTTGACAACGTCAGTAAGTTTTGAAAAGTGTCATTTTCAATATCAAAATTCAAAAAATTTAAAAATAATCATATTATATTCAAAATTAGAAAAAATATTGTGTAAAACGCGTTGGGAAACACTATTTTTCATAACTCACTCGCTTCGCTCGTTCCGCAGAAATCTGCTCGTTACGAAAAATTGTGCTTTTCCGAACTTGCACGATAGTTATTTTTCTAATTTGGGCATTTAAAGTGACATTTTTCAAAACTCCTTGACGTTGTCAAATATCTTAGTGTTCATAACTAGATACGAAAAGTAAAATTTTTCGCAGAAATCTGCTCGTTTCAAAAAATAGTTCTTTTCCCAACTGATTGCACAAATAACTTGAATTATACTTGTTTTTTCCATATGGATTTTTGCCAACAGTGGTTTGACACTGACAACAACGCACCGACTACTTGACGGTATTAATAGGATGCACATTTTTACTTTATTTGATGTACAGGGTGTCTGGTTATAAATGTAACCCCTCATTAACTTTTTTATTTGACTGTTGGGAAAAACGAATTCAGTAGGTGTAAAAGTTTAGTGGTACAAAATAAAAATTTTAAAAAACTTACCTTCACCCATACAGCGTGTTTCAGAAAGTCTTGACATGGTTCTCCTATCTTATTTTAAATGAGCTCCCTATTTTTTAATTTGAGATTTGCATCCTTAAAATTTTAAACATATCTTAAGAAGCATATCCTAAAGACTAAAATATCGCTATTTTTATTCGTTTCATCAATTAGCTCTGAAGTTTGACATATCGGTCAAATGACTTCCTTTCACACTGATATTAGTTTTAATTATTTGGTAAAAAATATGTTTGGTGTGGGGTTTTAAATGGTGAAATAATTGGCCCAATTTTTTTTTTTTTTTGATCAAACTCTTAATGGAGAAGGATACACTTACAAAATGATAACTGAAGTTGTTAATAATTTAAATGAGAAGATAGAAATTATCTGGCAGCAGAATGGGGCTCCCCTATCATAATGTTGCTTCAGTAACCCAATTTCTAAACACCACGTTTTCTGAATAGATTGTTAAATCTGGTCCAATACATTGGCCTAACAATAGCCCCCATTTCTCAGTTCTAGATATTTTTTTGTTATGAAGACTTTAGGGCCAAGTATCAACCGAAAAAAAATTAATTAAGATATGATTAGAGAAGGGATTGCCGAAGAAATGACTATAAATAATAAACACTATATTATTTTAAGCGCCGTAAATAGACAGCATAGGATTTATATAAAATGCATTAAACAAAATGGCGGCCATGTAGAAATTCTAATGCAATAAAAATGTTAAAATAATTGCATTGTTAACTTTTTTATATTTTCTTGAGTGCTTTCATTTTTAATTAACATTTTAAATAAAGTTAGTAACTAAATTTGGAATACTTGTGACGGATATGCCAAATTCATGCTTAATTGATAAAATCAACAAATGATAAAGCTTACGTTTTTTGGCATTTTGTGACGTAACTATTAAAATCAGACTTGGGGTATGCTACATCAAAAAGTTTAGAATTTCAAGAAGAATGCAAATTTCAAATAAAACAATCTGGAACTCATTTGAAATAAGATGGTAGGACCACGTCCAGTCTTTCTGAACTACCCTGTGTAAATGGAAAGTAGTTTTTAAAAAAATATTTTGAAACAATATATTTTTATACTGATCCCGTTTTTCCCAAATATCAAATAAAAAAGTTAATGGGGGGTTACATTTATAACCGGACACCCTGTGAAAAGATATATTCTACTTAAAAAACATATTCTGACTATATATTAGACTTATGTTTTAAACCACTTTTTGTGGACTATTTCAGATTGGTATTATTTGTAATTATTAAGGTAAAATCTACATTCTAACTCCAAAAACAATTTTTAAGTAAACTGCGAACATAATAAACATTTTATTGGCGCCATAGATCGCGCCAAGGCAAGTTGTTTATACTTACATAATGTAGGAAATTCACTCGGATCATAAAAAATGTGTAACTTTAAGTAGTTACTAGCCCAGAATGAACACATTTACGACCTTGAGAATGGCTATTATTAGTTTTTTAGTTTACATTTCTATATACTTGAAATTATGTAGAAATACAGTCAATAGACTATAGCTAGCCAGTATTAAGATGTATTATGTATGTACTTCGTAATGAAAAAATGCTATTAATTATATACAGAGTTTTTTCAAATAATTTTTTTAATAGGAAGAGGCGTGTTGTTAAATTCATCAGATGGTTTAGCGCTGAAATCTATCGTGATGTCACACTAGATTACCGCTAGTTTTATCCTTGTCCATATACTACTAAAACAACGGCCATCTTTCTTTAGCGCTTTTCCATCAATTAATTTAAAAACGGCTTGATGAAACAGCGACTAGTGCGCACGATTCATCGATGAATTTAAAAACACGCCTTACTATAAATAAGTGCTAGAACCAAAGATGTATAGGAATATCTAGGCGTTTATTTTTATAAAATTGTTTGACAACAGTATAAACCAGTCAGTGCACTTGTTCTCCCTATAAAGATTTTTTGACTGACTTGACTCTAACCATATTACCAGAATTTTTACTAAGCTAATTTATTACAGGAAATTTTAAACGCCAATTTATAACAGGCAAATGTTACGCCCCACTTGGGCAAAAATAAATTTTAATTTAATTTTTTTGAAAAAAGAAAAAAAATAATTATTTAGAAAGGGTCGGCTGGGGTCAGAAATAAAAATAAAAAATTTATTTTTGGCAAAAAATATGTTTACTAAATACTTCAATCATGAGGCTCTACCGGGGAGTTATTTTTGGGGGTAATTTTAATTTAAAAACAAAATATAAATATACGCTAATGCTTTTTTCAAAAAAAAAATAAAAAAATTTAAAAAACACCAAATTTGGGTGCGCCTTTCTAAAAATTTTAAAAAGACATTTTAAATTACTGAAATATGACAAGTTAAACTAAATTTGACCCTTTTATACAAATTTAATGTTACTAAACCAAAACTGGACAATTAATAAATTGTCAGCAATATAACTCTATATATAATAAAGTCCGTAAGATTACAACTTTTACAGAAAACCTCTGGTATGTTACCCACCTATACGTAAGGCCACAAGTTGCATTTAAAACTTTTTCATAGGCACTTACAAATTAAAAATAATAAAATAACAGAATGACGTTATGGACGTTTACAGCAAAAAAATCGGAGAGCCTAAGGCTAAAAAAAAATATACCCGGTCAAGGGTTAAAAAAAAAACAAAATGTCAGTAATTCTATCTAATTAATCAATTATCAAATTCAATATTTATAATTAAACCGTATAAGATTATTACCAAATGATTAACAATAAATCTTATACCCCTACCACGATTGATATACAACACCTCGTACTTCGTTGATATGATTGCAACTCACAAGTACCAACTGTCTACCTATCAACTTTTCCCCAATAGAATAGTGTTAAAAGTAAGTGACTATATCCCCCTAAGTTATACCATATTACTAAATGTTCTTTCAATAACCTTTAAAGCTTTAAAAGTGCAAATGTGTATACTTATGTCCAAATTCCAGTCTTAGATTTTAGTAAAGGTACCGAGAAAAATAATGTGTTGGGGTATTAAAATCAAGCTATTCAAATGATTAGCAGGTGTTTTCAAATAAAAATTTCAGTTCAAATCTAAGGCTAGACTATCGACATGACATTCTCTTGAGTCAAAGTAATATCATTAATCTACAAAAATTTTTTTTTTAAACCCTTTAAGATTATCTGTAATTTTCCGGTTATTATGGAAGCAAGTGGTTGTGACTTATAAAAGGTGTCTAGCTGTCAGTCATCAGAAAATAATGTCGGCAACTTGGGTTTGTCACTTGAATCTCCAACATAAGGCATGGGATTAAATCCATTAACTTGGACTGGAACTAAGCATAAGCTGCATTGGCGGAACACAAAATCAAGTCGAAGAAATAAAAAGGGGTAAAACCAGGATAGAAAAGAAAAGAACAGACGAAAGAAGAAGAAAAACCCCTTTTTTTTCCACAAACTTAACGAGCCACTATCGCCCCTTATAAGACATTAACGAAGAAAAAGGGTTCCATGCGGGTTTTTCCCCACGTGGTATAATCCTTTTTTAAGAAGACATAAATTTCCCAAAAATTTAGGGATAACGGACATTTCACTCCGAAACAACGTACTACAATTAGCACAACCAAACGGGAAATTAATTGGGCATTTGTTCAACAATCCCCAAAACAAGGGTTGAAAATTAACTTTTAGAACATTGCCTTTACGTGGGCTGCCCCCTTTTTGGGGGTCAGCAGGGAGAGAGCTTCCCAAGCTATTTCACACCAGCAGCGTTTTCTGTCCAGGTTAACCTTGGTACCAACCCCTTCTTGATACAATTCTACCAACTCACACACGACCCATTAGCTGGTTCGTTGCCATAGACTGGCAAAATAAACAGTTTTTCGTTGCTAACTTCTGATCTATTTCAAACGTCAAACAAACCTCCAAAAAATAAACAAAAACATAAAAATTTAGCTTAATAAAAAGTAATTCCCTTAATCTAGGTAAACAAAAGGCAATCAAAAAAGGTCATTAAACTTTAGAGAAAATAAAAGCAATAAAAACCCTTTAAAAAAGTAAACAAAAGTGGGAAAAAAAAACAAAGAAAAAGGTTTTAAGAAAAGAAAAACAAAATGATGGGCTACAACTGCTCCCTTTTTTAAGATTTACATATGAAGGTATTTATAATAAAATAATCATATAATAAAGGCACCTTGGCTTTACAATTTTAAAAATATTTTATTTGAATTTTGCCGTCAACTCATGTTTTTCAAACTGGCCGGCCTGATGTTGCATTTGAGGCCTGGTTGTACAAGGGGAACTAAGAATGAAAGGCTTGGATCGGAAAACCTTCCATCGTAGGGGCCGCGGCAAAAAAGTTATTATTAAAGGCCAAGAAAAAAACCAAAAATATTTTCAAATTTCTGAAATGGCCCTAGGATAACTGCAATCTTGAATTTAAAAAGTGACGTTTGGAATTTCGCTGTATTACCTTAACAAAATTCCTGATCTTCGTTAAGGATAATTTGAACCTGATCCAAATAGTTTCTTCTGTATGTCCAAATAACGGTGGGGGTATTCAAAGGTTTTCATAAAAAACACCTGCAACTTTAACGACAGCCGATTTTAACAAACTAAGGCTAGTTGAAAGTTGTTTGGGTTTTTAAATTTATTTGTTGCTAGTTTACATATCGCCTCTAGAAGGCTTTTTTCGACAATTCCGACAGAAATGGTTAATTTTCTCAAAAAAAATAAATTTATTGGTATAATTTTTTTTTATGACGAAGTGGCTAAATGGTGCCTTAACAAGCTCGCAAAAAGCGTATCTCGATTTCTTGCTCCTAACCCAAAATTTGGACCAAAGAAAATTTTATACATCAATTTCTTAAATCTATATAAGCAAGAAATTTTATATAATATAAATTATGTATTTTTACGAAAACTTTAGTTTAGGTTTTATAATTTTCGTCTAAATGCAATACTTTACGAGTTATAATCAAAATATCGAATTTTTTGGATTTTTTTAAGGTATACCCATGGAATTCGATTTTTCGATTATAACTCGTAAAGTATTGCATTTAGACGAAAATATTATTATTTATTATTAAGGTTTCGTAAAAATACATAATTTATATCATATAAAAGTTCTAGTAGCTTATATAGTTTTTGAGATATTGACGTATAAAATTTTCTTTGGTCCAAATTTTAGGGTAGGAACAAGATATTGAGATACGGTTTTCGCGAGCTTATTTAGGCATCTTTTAGCTACTTTTTATAAAAGAAAATCATACTAATGCATTTAATTTTTATGAGGAAATTAACCATTTCTGTCGGAATTTCGAAAAAAGCGCTCTAGCGGCGACATGTGAAACTAGCAAAACTTTAAATAATATAACATTTATAGCCCAAAAATAGGTCTTTTTAAATAACCTAATTTTGTCAAAATCTTGGCTTTGAATACCCCCCACCACTTTATTTTTAGACATACAGCAAGAATTGTGAACAAAAAACGTTCAAATTATCCTCTACTTTAAAGATAAGGTATTTTTTGTTAGATTAATACAGCGAAATTCACAGAAACATCACTTTTTTAGATTCAAGATTGCAGTAAGGTTCCAGGCATTCCAGGCAGGATAGGTTCCCAGATACAGTACACAGCCGTTAAAAATGTTTTTTACGAAATTACTAAATTTATGTTTTTAAATTTTTCAGTAATAAAGGTAAATTATAATTTTTTATGGCACAAAAGTAAATCAATGGTCGAAGCAAATCTCTGCCTGGAACATAATTATCTGTTCTATCTAACCGTCAGATTACTTTGTTTAGGGTATGTTGTAGGATTTGTAAAAATCATGGATCAGACCCAAAGTGTCGACAAAAAGCGAATTGTCCTCCCGCTGGGTATGTAGTGGGACTGTTATATTGGTTGACTTTGGTTATATAACCTAGTTTGCTTTTTTTAATTAATAGAAAAATGTGAGACAGGTGTCAGTGTTTTTAAAGTTATAATTTGCCTAAAATTTGTTTCTCGTATCTTTTATATACAATTATTTTTTTATCTTGTTTCATGTCGTATGCAATTTGCCTGCACTCACGCATATAGAAATGTTAATTACATTCTCAGTACACATACTAATTACAGCCTACATACTGTGCCGTTGCATAAAGTCGTCATTAAAGCAATAAAAATAATTCTTTAAAAAAAAGTTAAGTTATTCGAAAATGTTCGCAATATTCAATTTTTTGGTCTCGATTTAATTGAATAAAATAACTTTTTGAAAGTTCATCATTTTAGTACGAAGAACAAAATTCACTCTTGAAGCAAGTACGCAGGTATCATTAAATAGCCAATTTAATTTGCAGTCCACTAGTAAAATAATATATAGGGTGTTCCATTAAAAAAACCCAAGTTTGTGTAATAACTCGACAAACTTAACTGATCTGAAAAAAATCATTACGCCACTGGAATCTACGTAAAAATCTACAAAATATTGTCATTTAAACTTTTTGTTTATCTCTAATATTCACCTATATATAGGACCCTTGTAAAATGGCCAAAAAATCAAAAACGCCCTGTATCTCCAAAATAAATCGAGTTAGTCTTGAAATGTTAAAACATATTTTTTTTTTAAATGCGTCCCTAGAATTTACAAACAGAACTGCTTTATCTCTTACGGTTTTTCCAATACCCTGTAAATACAACAAAAATGCGCCACCGTACACTCAGTTTTTAACCCAAATCAAACCGCATAATAGTGTTCCCATGCCTGGAGCCTAGCTTTTTCTTTAACTTTTACAAGAAAGCTGTATTCTCTTGCTCACCGATGGGCTCCAAGATCTCTTCCTCTATTATAGATATTACGGCTTCTGCTTGGATGCATTAACCAGTATAATTTTATCCCTTGCAGTTCCTTATAAGTTCAAATACACTCTTATGTCTTCCTTTATAGCACATCCGGAAAAGGTCCGAACTTTCCACTTTGTCTGCTATTTGTTAGAGTTTCCTGACTGTGGAACCTGCTGCTTACAAATATGTTTTTTTCCCTCCAACTTTTTGATTCATTTATTAATAAATTGCCTCCCACTTCTCCTTAGACATCCACGATACATTTGTACCTACGTAGAATTAAGCCTTTGTGGATTCTTCCAAAATTTAAAAGAAAAACTTAGAAGTGCCCTATGTTATAAATTTTCTAAGATAAATTCCGAGAAAAGTTCAATAATAATTTTTACAATAAAAAAGAAAAAAGAATAGATTTATGTAGGTAATAAAATAATAAAAAAATATTTCTATGTAAATAAACTTTACGACCATCTGTAATATAATAAATAAAAAATGTGACAGATGATGAGAAGAAATGTTTTTAAGAGAAAGTTTTTCGCAATGTCAGATCAACCGTAATGAGTATTACGCATATGAAAAGTTGAGAACCTGTTATCGTTGCTAAATTGAGAAAGTGGTATTAAGATTTGAACAAGATGTCGTAATATTAAATGTCGCTATATAATTCACAAACTTCTTTCAGAGACACCTAATTTTGTATTATTTAAAAATGGAATTTTTAGATTTTTTTTCCTTAACTTGCTTCTCCAGAGGAAATTAAACTCTTAACGAAAAAAGAACCAATTTTTAACTTTATGCTCATTATTCTTTTATAAAATATGAAAATAGTAACAAAATAATATGGTTTCTACATTTTTTGACCCCAAAAACCTTCAAAATGCAACTTTATATAATCCACACCACACCAAGTTATATGCAGACTTAGTTTATTTTAATTAAGGAAAATAGAAAAATTATTCAGATAATATATAAAATATTAAAAACAAATACTCGGCCATGTATAAGTTTGTAGGGTCCAAAGATTTTTCAGAGTTGATAATAAATCACTTTTTCATAACCCTCCAAACCTCCGGTTGATCACTACGAAGAACATGCTTCCGTACAAGTAATGCATGATAACTCCAGCCAACTGGAATTGGACATTTTATTGAGGTAGTTGGCTTGTAGTACAGGATCCGAATTAAAGACGACTTTTACCCATCTGCCAAACGGATCCTTTGTTCAACCACTTGAAAACTATTTTTTATCAAATATGGTATGTAAACAAATGTATTGCGAATAGGTTGCCTAATAAAATATGGTCAAGGCTATGATTTATTTATTTTTTTTTTTGACTGCATTTATAAAAATAAAGACAAAATTTTTAGTGGTATTTTAGTACTGTCATGTATAATAGAAAAATTAAAACTGACGTTATACAGGGAGTATCAACAATTTTTCAAAAATATTTCTTAACTTTATCATAACCTTGACCATAATTTTTTAGGCAACCCATTCATGCTATATTTGATAAATCAGTATAATGAAACTATCTCAAAAGCCAAATACCGTTTTAAAAATCGGATAAAAGATAAATCCTTCTGATCCTTTGCCAAAACCATTAGTCAAAACTTTTGCACCTTTAAATCTTTTTTACCGCTTATCTTTGAAGATTAAATTGTTTCTACCTCTAAAGGAAAAGCCGAACTATATTTACCCAACAATTTGCTGTCATTTCTACCATTGATTCTCCCATTAATCTTCCTTTTACAACAGTTGCCTCTGTTCCTCATTAAATGTCCGATATTATTTTTTTACTCTAACAATTTAAGCGCATCCTTTTTTTCTTAATACCAAAAAATCGTCTGGGCTGGATGGCATACCAGCAATCGTTTTAAAAAATGTGCTCTTAAGCTTGCACCCACCTTAACTCGCCTCTTTCGAATCTCTTACGACTCGGTCATTTTTTCCGGAGAGCTGGAAAGCTGCACATGTGCAATCTTTCCCCAATAATGGATGTAAAACTCTCCCTTTTAACTAAAGATTTATACCTTTTCTTTCAGTTGTTTTTAAGGAAATGGAAAAATTTATTAATTTCCTAATCTTAAAGTATTTTGGAAAAACACAAAATTTTACATGACAGTCAGTATGGATTGCGTCACGGAAGATCCACAGCTGTTCTTTTTTCCTTTACCCCACACAACTGGAACAAGTCCCATGAGTTTCTTGGTGAGTCCTCCTGATCAATGCTCTCGACATATCTAAAGCTTTTGATCAGGTCTGGCATGATGGACTTCTTAACAAATTTCCTTCCGACGGTCTTCTACCTAAGCTTGGTTCTAGGCTCTCTAGTTTCCTTTCTAATCGACGTATATCAGTTATTGTAGATGGGCATTTTTCCAGCCTCTACCAAATTAATGCTGGGATGCCCCAAGGCTCGGTAGTAACACCAACTCTGTTTCTTCTTCACATCAAAGATCTTCTCTCTTCCACAATCAATCCTATTTACAGTTTTGCTGACGATAGTACTCTTCTCTATATTTAGATTCTAAGCCCCCTTCAGACACCCACGGTACGTTAGTATTTAGGCTTCAGCCTACGTGGACTGCTCCAAGATAAAAAAAATCATCCGCAGATGGGTAAGGATTGTTCCTAATTTAGATCTTCGACTGTTAAATATAGAATTCGTTAATGCTTGTACCTTTGGTCCAGAACCAGACACCACTAGATGACACCATCTAGTTGCCATCGAGATGAAATATTCTCGTTTCTTGTTTCGTTGAGATTAAAGACTGATTTTTATCTTGTTTAAAGGCGCAAGACGAGACGGGAGGATCTCTCGTTTTTCTCGAGGTGTCTTGCTCGACCCGGGATTCTGACGCAAGATACCAAAAAAATTATAAGCTAATATAAAAATGAGATTCTAAATTAAAATTTAAACCAATATAAAGTATTAAGTAGCAGTTTAAAAAAAAAAATATCAAACAAGAAATAGGTAAATATATACTTGGTGATTAAATATTGCATTCTCTGGGTGCATCAAACAAAAATTAAATTACATACAAAAAGTGTTAAGCGCAAAGTGTTGCATATTCTTCAAAAATTTAGTAGACGTAACCTCAAAATTTCACATCGATAACGTTTTTAATACATTTTCAAGATATTTGTTTATGTACCATCTTTGGTTTTAAATTTAAAGATAGGTATTTGTTTTAGGTAAGCGCTTTTCAAATTTAAGAACCATAGTGTACATTTTCTGAAATATGTAAAGTAATGTTAACTATGATAAATATGTACATACATATTCATACGAGAGGGGACGAGATAATAAAGAGTGGCAGTTCGGGTGCGCCGAGACGAGAGAGTCAATTTCTTTCGAGTCCATGGAGCGAGGCGAGAAGAAGACTTCTTTAGTCTCGTCTCGCGGAACACTAGTGTGCGCGTTATGAGAGGCAATACCAAATTGCATTTCTTTTAAAGAGTTCAAGAGTCACCCTCTATAATTGTTGATGATTGAAACTTTGTAGATCTCGTTCACTGTAATTTATACGACAAATTCAAACAATGCGGCGCAAGCTGTATATTAATTAAGTTTAACCTAGTTTTATAACAAAAATTATCAACAGGCAAGTATACCTGTATTATTTTAATCTAATAGGCGTTGTATATGATATGAAATTACCTGAATAACAGGTAGACAGGTATAATAAAATATGATATTTTAATATGAAAACTTGTTAGTCGAAACCAACAAGTACTATAATTAATTTTAAATGGGTACCTTACCATGTTTTTGCCTTTCTATAACATTTTTACGTAATACAGAACACAGAAACAACATTAAATATAGCATAGGAAACGTATTATTTTTCCTCATTACCTTATTTAGTACAGGTTTTTCATGTTTTTTGACTGTGTTAACTGCATTTAAGAATATCAAGTCTGGTCGAATAACTTAATAGGTTTATTTTCATATGGTTTAAATATTATAGCGGTACGAATATGACTAATAAATAATGCATGAGGAATACTTTTGTATGTAGTGACTCCAGTTTAACACCTCAAAAACACAATCATGTTTGCTGTCGCAAGAAAAGTCTGTCATCATTTACTTGTGAGCAGTGTGGGTGTTACTTTGAAAAATGGTTCACACAAACACATCATATTTATAGCAACATCTTTGGATCCCTCTTTTGATTTAGAAAGTATTTCGTCCCTGCGACATAAAATTGACATTTTCTTGGTGGGTCACCTTATTTATGGTTCGTCTTTGAAAGCGTCTTATTTTTTTCGATTCGTTTCAATAAAAAGGATTTTGTTTTCATTTTTAGTAACAACAGAATTTATTTAATTCATATGAGTCATTAGCGATTTAACTTAGAAAATAGAGAAGGGTAAAAATAAATACTTGAAATTGCAAAACAAGAAAAATTTAGTATTCTGTCTAGCATTCAGTGCTGATTAAAATGAAATATTTTCCGACAGAAAGATGTTATTATTATAAACTTAAAGTCAGTGGTTCCCAACCTGTGCCTGTGGTCCGTAAGAGACCATAAGTGGTTCGCGGCAATAAAAACGGACAATCTAAAGATTTATCCGAAAAAATACCAAAAATTGCTAAATTACTAAAATTTTAAATTTTTCATTGATTTTAAAACGCATAATCGTGTTGGGAATACTCTTTTTCAGCAACCCATTGCATTCATTTTTAACCTTCAAAACTACAGCCTTGGATAACGCTATGAAATTTTCCATAGAACTGATATAGTTTTTTCCTACGAGTGTGCGGAAAAGTCCACTTTTCCGCACGCATTTGAGTGCGCAAAGTTGCACTTTTCCGCACGGTGTGTGGAAAAGTGAACTTTTCTGCACGCCGTGCGGAAAAGTAAAACTACTCTAAAATCTTACAGGTAAGCAAGGTTTATATGTATTTTAGTAATTGTAGGCTATTTCATGCAATATACGAAGCCATTGCAAGTTTTAGTTTATTCTCTTTTTTGTTTGTTACTTCGTAATTTTCAATATTTCAACTAAAACACAAAAAAAATTTTTTTAATTACCCTATATAATAATAATAAATGATTATGACAAGTCAAGCAACAATATGTAATCTTGGTGATTTTTTCTTCGTTTCCATATGAACAAGCAATTGCACAAATGAACTTCAATACAAACAAGCATTTTTAATGAAAAGGCGTCATAGTATCTTTTTTTAATTAAATAAAAATCCGACAAAAATAATTATTTAAAATGAGTAGTTCCGATGAGGAGCTACCAGATTCTATCCTGTATGCAGCAAATACCGTAAGTTTGAATTTATTACCAGTAAAATCTCGTGAAAATATGAGAATCAATATAGTCATTTCGAAAACTGGTGCTCCAGCAAGGGGACAAAAAGTATTAAAGAAAAAGTGTTCTTGGCCTATTTTGCGGATTGGCAAAAAACATATAAACTTAATACTTTATGGAGTAAGTACTCTATGTTAAAATGTGTCCTCAAAGTGAAAAGGAACCTTGATTTAAGTTCATATTTCAAGCTAACATCACTACTTAAACACCAAAACGTGGGACACCGGCCACAAAAATCAAAAACTTTCAGCAAAGAAGAAGTTTCAAGATTCATGAAAGAAGACTGATAATATTTACCTTCTAATAAAAGTTGCTAAAATTTTTGAATTAGCCGGTGCTTGTAGGAGAGATGAACTTACAAAAATAATGATTGATGACATACAGGATAATAAAAATTTGATAGTGGTGAAAATTCCTGACAGTAAAAATAACACTTCCAGAATCTTTGTAGTGTCCGATGAAACAAATAACGGACTTTATCTGCAATTGTACTGTAAATATGCAAATTTGCGAAAAGCACATACCCCACACAGACGTTTTTTTGTCCAGTATAAACAAGGAGCATGCAGTACGCAATGTGTGGGAATAAATTCAATAGGTAAAATGCCTTCAGAAATTGCTGCATACCTAAAATTAAAAAATCCAGAAGAGTACACTGGACATAGTTTTCGTCGATCCTCTGCGACTATGTTAGCGGATTCTGGAGAAGGAATTACCAATGTCAAGCGACTTGGGGCTGGAAATCAACGGCTGTAGCTGAGAGCTACATTGATGAATCCACAAATCAGAAAAAGGATATGTCGAATAAAATATTGACCATGAACAACTCCCCTCCTGAGCTAAGTCAACCTTCATCAAGCCGTACAATAAGCGCTTCCATAAGCCACCCGCTAAATGAAATTATAGGTTCTGCAATTAATTTACAATATGCTAATAACTGTTCTTTTGTTGTAAATGTTATCAACAAATAATTCCCATTTATAAATATGTTGTAGTAGTTCTTTCAGATTAAACATAATTTAAAAAATAATCATTGCTTTAATATTGGTATTATCTGAGGCTCGTAGGAAAAATTTTGTTCCTAACGCTTGCGCAAAGTGACTTTTCCGCACTTGACGGCTTGCCCGAACGTGTGCGTGCGGAAAAGTATCACTTTGCGCACTTGTTAGGAAAATAACTAGTCTCAAAGTATACCGTGTTAGCTTTTATCTTCATTTGTGGATTATACCTGCCGACAAAAATAAAACTGCGAATCAGTAGGTATTAAAGGACAGAACATTAGGGACGGACTCTAATAATATAAAGATTTATAATTTATTGTTTATTTAGGTAGGTATACTAAATTACATTAAGAAATTAAATATATGCAAAGATTTAATAACTTTATAACTATATTATCTATATATAATTACATTTTTAATCTAAATATCTAAATATATTCTGTTTCACTATCAGAGTCATCATTGAAAATTACAATAGGATTTATGTTCTTTTGTATAGAAATGTAAGAGTCCTCAATTTTTATAATGTGCTGTACTAAATTTTTCCAGCTCTCAATTGGTATGTTAGTAATTACATTTTTTATCAAATTTATAACACTGGGACTTAAAGTAGGTGTAACATTTTTTGCTCTGATCTTTGATTTTACTTGGTTCCACAAATGCTCTATGGAGTTAAACATACTCGTACAGTGATACGGAGAAAGACGAAAGACAGTATGCCCAGCCTGTTCAGCCAAGTTATCACATACATATTATTTTTTAATTGCATATGAATTTAGGACGTCCAAAAGTTGTGCTTTTTTGTAACTAACTTCAAAATAAATATCATTTTCTTACAAATCTTCCTTGATTTCAGTTTTTGAACTTGATGAAGCTGGTGCTTTGTGTAGCAGACGGCTGTGGTAGCTTGCGTTATCCATGACAATAACGCTATTGTTTGGAATATTTTTTAAAAGATAATTTTGAAACCAGTTTTTAAAAAGTTCTGCACTTGTATCCTCATTGATAATCCAAGCTAGAATCCTTAATACTCTTTGCAGACAACAGCAAGCAGTTTGGGACAAATCCGTCTTCTGAACCAGCGTGTATTATGGTAATCCGTTTTCCTTTATTTGAAGGTGTTTTCGTCTGACAGTTTTGACTGGAATCAACCCATCCTTTGGATCGTGTGTATCGAACCATGTTTCATCAAGGTAAATTATGGATCTGTTTTCTAACCAAGATATAGGTTAGAAAACAGATCCATAATTTCTTGAAAGTAATTAAATCTCCAAGTGCGTAATCTGTGCGATTCCATTACTACTTGTCTTTTGTCTATTTTGCGGTATTTAAATCCCATTTTAAAAAACAACTCTATGGAGGGTGGCACGGCTAATATTTATATTGGTTTCGTCTTCGTCTAGTTTCTGTTTCAGTTTATCCAAGGTAGGAACAACTCCGCTTTTATAAAGACAATATATGTTCCTTCGTATTAGGT
This sequence comes from Listronotus oregonensis, assembly GCA_019359885.1. NCBI lineage: Eukaryota > Metazoa > Arthropoda > Insecta > Coleoptera > Curculionidae > Listronotus > Listronotus oregonensis. The sequence continues at coordinate 6,313 of JAHBCN010001812.1, read as the reverse complement.
CCTGATCACTATTGTCTATACGGTGAGATTGAAAATCACTACGTTTTTTTTCTTTTGTTCAATTCTTTACTGATAATAATATCCCTTATCCATGATATTGGAGTTTTTGTAAGTAGACAGGTTTCTTTTGAAGCTTCTTGTTTAATTAGTCCTCTATCAATTAAAGTTTCATATACATTTTTCACAACCTGTTTTGCATCCAATGACAAATGATTTCGACGCGACATAGTTATAATCTCGTAAAACAACTTTTTCGAAACGCACAGTAAAAACGGTTATTCAACACTGCCACTAAAATATTAGCCGAAATATTTATATACTTAATGGTCAATACTCAAGAAATAGCTGGCCCACCCCTGCCATTAAGGAATAATGGGTTTACCCGATAACAATAGGTAATAAAATCGTTAAACGTTTATTGGGGCATTGTCCGTCACGAGTAGGGTTCATGATTTCTCGAGCTTATCAATTTCTCGGGTCTCGAGAATTCTCGAGGCTAATTTCTCGGGTCTTCTCGGGTTGTCGAGAAATTACAAATCGTGTACACTTTGTAAACCGTCTGAACTCAGCTAGAGTCAGAAACACTAATGAACGTTTTGTATTACAGTGTTGCCAACCAAGCTCGCTGAAAATTCCCAATTTTTCTTGAAAAAATCCTTAGAATTTCCTAGATCAAAATTAAATAGAAAAATAATTTAGAAATGACTTTATTGTCAGAAAAGTTCAAAACATACATAAAAATAAAACTCTTAAACAATGGACATAAATAGCAAAATGAATTAAAAAAATAAAAGTTTCTAAACAATAAAAAACAATTCTAAAATTCTTAAAATCAATCTTTTTTATAAAGGTTTTCCTTTTTCATAAGACTTAAATGCTTTTCATTTAATGAATAATTTTGGCAGATTTTCACTAGAAAGACGAATTAAACACACTGCATTTAATGCCCGCTGGATTATTAATTTCGCTTTTATTTTTACGTCGTAACGACTGAAAATACTCGCTCAGTCTCGGCATTACTGTGGGGAAAAGAAATACACGAAATTGACATTTCTTTTTCCAGTATTTTGTGGGCAACAACCACAAAATACGAAAGGGACAACAACATGCAGAGGATGCTAAGTAGGTTGATCTGTAATTCCCCGAAACCCGATACCACGAATTAACCCGTATTAGATTAATCAGCGCAACAGAAGCAATTTTTGAAAAGATAAATGGTCAAACCATAACCAGGGTATAAGGTTTAATAGGTACTTGTCATTAGTAGCCCACTTAATATTAAAATTGGGATAAATTGACTGAAATTCTATAAATTGAACTGAAAACAATCAAAGTTGAAAATTCCTAGATATTAGATAAAATTCCCTTTTTCCCTATTGTAGGAAAAAATCCTAGAACTAGGGAATAATTTCCTAGGTTGGCATTACTGGTGTATTACCTACTGTATTGTATTTTGTATAAAACGACGCCGCCAGAGCGCTGGCCGCGCGCGATCGGCGCTTTGGCCCTTCGCCCCGCCGCCCCGCAGCCGCGGTTTAAAACAAGGCAAACGCAAATAGTTTTATTTTATAATTTCATAGACTCAAATATGATTTCTCGAGTTCTCGGTTCTGAGCTTTGATTTCCCGGGAACAAAGCCCAACGATTTCCCGGGATTCTCGAGCCGAGAATTCGGGGAATGAACCCTAGTCACGAGCCATAGCGATATACTTTTAGACAGACTATAAACACAAAAGCAGTACCGTCAGTCACAATCCGCGTATTTTTAAAAATACGTTACAAAAGCTACTAAAATTAAAATTTATCACAAGAATGCCAAAACCGTAATTTATCAAACAATAATACGTCCAGTAGCAACGTACGTCAGTGAAACATGGACACTGACAGTTCGCGACATAGAGCTTCTATAAGAAGGTTTGAAAAAATTCTGCGCATTATATATGGCCCCGTTCGAGATCCTGAAACCGGCCAATATAAAATGAGAAGCAATGCTGAGCTTGCTCAAATATATCAAAGCCCTGACATCATTCAGGAGATAAAGTCCGGCAGACTAAGATGGGCAGGGCGCGTGCGAGAAGCCAAAACGATCGCCTAATGAACGGGTATGGAAGAAGCACGGAAAAAGACCACTGGAAAGACCTAGGCTCAGATGGAGAGATAACATCATTAAAGATCTGGCTATCCTTGGAGTAGACCAGCAAGAATGGAGGGAGATGACCCATGACCGTTCCAGGTGGAGGCAGATAGTCAAGGCAGCCATGACCCACCCTGGGTGTAGGTAAGTGTACTGAATGGGATTCAGCATGTTAATATTTCATAAAGATGTTTGTTGGCATACGAAAAAAAATTTGGGAAGGATGATAACAATTAGTTTGATTAAGAAAAAATATATATTTATTTTTAAATAAGTAGTCTGTAATTTGATAAACAAGCCTCTCTTGTAAAAAATTATTCCCATTTAAACAAATTACATTTCCAATCACTGGAAATGAAAAACTAATTAGCAATGTCAATAATTTGCATGTAATATGGTTGAGTTAATAGACAGAATCAACATTAAGAATATAGATAATAGAAGAAGTTGGAAAAGGCGTCCAAAGTCACCTGCTGGCCCTTAGAAAAGAGATTTTGGTCGTTACATTTCAAAATGTCATGCTGATGAAATAGAAAATGATTGGAAATTCTTTTAAAATAAGAGTTTTTTTTAAATTTTTGTCAAGCCATTTTTCCCTAGTTTTACTACAATATCCAAGTACCAAAACACCTAATTACTGCATTTCGTGGCAGTTTTCTACTTCATCAATGTGTGAGTCATGACATCCACACAGGACCTATTGTGGAATCCCATAGAGCTATTTGTAAAAATCCAGAATGAAATGATTAAATTCAAAAAACCGGTGTTTGCAAAAACATGTTTTTTGGTTGTCAAGGTAATAAAGTTAGTTTTGAAATATTTTGGTGTAAAAGTGCAATTTTAAATCCCAATGTGAGGTGTCTAGTTTTAATTTCGACTAAATATTTAAGCAAGCGAGCATTTTTAAATCAATTGTTAATAAAAAGTAAACAGACATATAAACTAAGATACAAGCGATGACATCCATTTCTCGTAAGTGTGTGGTTAGTAGGTAGTATTCCATTTTTCTTCATTATTAATAAACATATTTGAAATATTGCTTTAATGCTGATTTTAATAGCTCTTGGTTACAAACAGAAAAAAAATTCAAGAAATCCGTGACCAATTTAATAATTGTTTCAGTGCTCCACTCTTAACAAAAGGTTGGAAACCGCTGCTTCAAGTGAGTGTATGCAAAAGAGTATTATTATTATTAATATTATTATTTATCGCTAGACTTTAACAAAATATTGACTGTTTTTTAGAAATAAACCGAAGGTTCTATCAATTTTTGCCGAAATTTTGGCCGCCCCGAAACTCAGTGATCGTGAACTGTCGAGGGTATTATTACCTTTTCTATTTTCGAATTTAAGTCGCAAATTTCTCATATGACTTAAATTATTTATGTTGCTTCTAAAGATAAATACAAAATCTTTTTTATTGAAATGTATCAAAACAATGAGACGCTTTACGCAGCGAAACAATAAATACTGTGTCCCTTTAAAAAATGGTAATTTTTTGTCGTATTTCTTTGGTTTTAATTTAAAATTTTCTTGCATATATTTTAGGATTCTACGGGAAAAGTACACAGGTTGCTATTTCAAGTTTGAGAAAAGCTTTTTTTAGTCCTCGTTGGATGACTCTATACATAGCCAATTAAAAGTGATCAAAGATCATGATATAAATCTAGCAATATTCTTGTTTACAGTTTATTACAATCATTAACACATTTTTCTTTTCGTTACTTCTGCAACGGCTAATTAACTTTCATTCCGCAAAAACCAACAAAAAATATTTTCGTTTTACAAATTGCGTGATCAGGTTAGTAACGGCTCTTTAATCCGGGCATGTTTGCATCCATTTAATTCTGGTCAGGTTTATTTCTTTTTTTTCCTGCAATAGTTAACTTTTACCGAAATTGGTGGTTTCTGGTTGTATGGTCGATGTCTGTGTAGTAATGTTTATGTCATATTCTATAAGTTATTAGTCATTATTTCGTTTATTTGTGTGGCGTATTAAATCCCATGCGAATCCAATTAAAAAAAAAAGAACAAAAAACTGTTTTCTTCACCATTTCATTCGTCTTGTGTGATTTTTGCCCAATTTTTTAGAGAATTTTAACGGAGCACTTCGAACCAGGCCCCAGAGTATAGATATGTATACTAACAGAGTACACAAGGTCAATTGACCATAACAAACTTGCAGAACACTTAAAAAAGAAACTTTTAAAATGGGAAAAAATCTTATAGAGCAAGAGCCTGTTACCACCATACTAGTAACGAATGGCTGTTAAGAACTTCGGATAGTGGTGGCTTTGGCGGGTAGCAGGTACCGAAAAATGGATTTCCCGGTAATATCTGCCAAAATATGCAAATTGGAAAATTTTTATTTGGACAAAAAATAAAGATCGTCTTGTAATCTACAAAAATGGTCCTTTCAATTTTTTTCGAAAAATCAACAGTTTCCGAGATAACAGGACCCAAAAGTCCCCTCCTTTCAGCTGCCGCTCTACCGCTAGAATGCCGCTATCTTCATTCACTTATAAGCGGGCGCACGAATTGTTCCATTACTCGGGCAATAATGTACATTTTTTAATCATTCAAAGTTCATCGGAATGGGAAAACCCGTAGCCACCATTGCATATAAGTTTGGGACCATTTTGGTTTTTCTAGAATATTAAAAAAAGCGGTCAGTTTTTTTTTTACAGTATTTTGAGAGTATCCCATTAATTTATTGATATTTTTTGAAAAAAAGGTTTGTTATTAACATTTCTTTTTTATAATGAGACCTTAGCAAGTGTTCAATGATCCCAGAAATTTTTCTTCACCATATTTTTCGCGTTTTGATAAAAAATTGTTTTGCCCATCTGCATTTTTTAGCCGGTTAGCCACATCTATCCAGTGTGAAATGTTATGGATTTTTCGACGGCCGTTTTTGGAAAATTTGGTGTTGCGAAAAATGGTAAGGACCATTTTTTAGACTTCGATGATCTTTTTGTCTGAAAAAAAATTTTCTAATTCGCATATTTTAGCAGATATTCGCGGGAACCTCATTTTTGGGACTTGGGGGGTCAATTTCAGCGGGTTCCCACGTCGGAATCGTGTTAAACTTTTTCTCGCTCGAAAGCATCCGCGAAGACCTAAGAATTGCGCCACAAATGAAAACTGTACAGATTTATTTATAGCTATGGGTACTTTTAGGCTTCAGGTACTGGACTGTATGTCAAATGCCGACATACTATTTTTTTTTAACTTTAAAAATAAGAAATGTCACAGGGGGAAACACCCAGTATGGAAATTAAACAACAATAACAACAACAATAAAACAAAAAATAAATTTTCAAAATATTTTTTACTATAATTTTTTAGTGTATAAATTAATAAAAATTAAATCTAACATATTAATAAATAATATTTTGAAATTTTATGATAATCGTGACAATATTTCCTAACTTGTTCCAAGTATAAAAACTAAATAAAAAAAAATCTGAATCTGAATTAGTTGTGACGGAATCCGAACTGTTTCCATTTTAAAAAGTATTGTGTTTGCATGTATAAAATTTGCAAACACTGGATGAGATAAAGATATATTTTAAAAAAAAAAATTTTTTAAAAAAAAGCATTGTTTAAAACTAAATACACATACATATGAAAGAATTGCACTAAATCTAAAACGTATAACGGATTACAATTAAAAATAATAATAAAAAGTTAAAAAAAAATAAATTTTTAAAATTTTTATTTAAAATTTTAAAATTTTAAAAAAAAAAAAAATTTGTTAACGGGCGTAATTTGACAAATAGTGGGTGCAAAAAAAATTTTTTACAATTTATAGCGCAGGCCATTTTAATACAGAAAATAAGATTTAAAACATTTTTTTTAAATTCCCCCCAACTTAAGGTATAGGGGGGTCCAACGAACACTGGTGGCTTTCCTTGTTTGTAAAAAAAAAAAAAAAGCCATCTTTTTTATTGTTTCAAAAAACTTGAAAAAAATTTTACAGGTGCCCAATTTTCTTTTTTAAGGGAAAACCCATTTTTTTTTATTTTTTAAACATGTCATTTCTTTCGATCTTTTTAATAAAAAGGATTTCATATTCATTAATAGTAGCAAAAAAAAGATTTTAATTCCTAGGAGAAATTTAGATAAAAAAAAATAAAATGCTGAAACACCAGAAGTGTGCTTGGGATTCGACTGAAAA
>JAHBCN010001811.1:0-106399 GCA_019359885.1 Listronotus oregonensis | reverse complement strand
GTAAAACTGTTTATTCGGAGGTATTTCAAATAATAATCAATAAAAATCCGGTTACGGTCGCCATTTGATAATTATCTAAACAGGATTCTAAAGCACTCAGCATTAAGAACCGCCCTTTTAATTTTAATAATTTTTTTTTTAATTGAAGATAAATTTGTTAACAATGACGCTTTATCAGATATTTTAATTTATAATTTAATTGGAACATTATACGGAGTGAAAAATAAGACGAAGCTTTAATACCCAGTGGTTGTCCACTGAAATTATACTGAAGCCTTATCTTTTTTAACCATTTTATTTTTTTCATCACGGCATTATCTCTGTCTTTATTTAAGACACACTGTTTTCAAACAAACATAGGAAAAGACAGTTTATCTCATTGATGCACCCTGTATATGCTTTGATATAATTCTAAAAAAAATCCGATATAATATCATTACGAAAAAATCAATTTACAATTGAAAAAAAAATTGTCAAAATCAAATAAGCAGTTGGCAAAGAAGCCAACTTTAAAACTGGTGCCAGCTTGTAGTGTCCTTTTTTTGTAAAGGTAATTGTAGTATAAATAGACAACCGTACCAAGCTAAGGGCGAGTAAGGGATCCGCTCCAAACACAATCTGCATGTCGTAATTATTATGGGTCGCTTAGTCTATGGACCCTAAATTCCCGAATTATAAGAGTTAAAAGAAACAAATTATAATTGATCCCCATCTAAAAATAAAAGTAAATATTTTTTATATTTAACTTTTTTATTTATATATATATATATATATATATATATATATATATATATATATATATATATATATATATATATATATATATATATATATAATTTTAACTCAGCTACAACACCAGAGGGATCCACAACGAAACCAATAGAATCGATAAGGTGTGCATAACATTTCAAGCTACCAACTCTCCGAGGATGAAAAACAAATCCTAAGTAAGGGTTTCAACTACGCAATCCTCAAAGAACATACCAAATGAGAACATTATTTCGAACATTGAAGCAACTCTACACCAAAAATCAGAAGAAGAAGCCGAAATAATAAGACAAGAGGTCCCCGCGTTCTCAGAACCAGCAAACCACCAACACCCAATATAAACAGATCAGAAATGAACCCTGAACAACCTCAAGAACAACCCGGCCATCACCATACTTCCAGCGGAAAAAGGGAAAAACATAACAGTTGTTATGAATACCGAAGCTAAAAAACAAGATGACAGAAACCTTCGGGGGCAACCAAAAAACAAGTTGGGGGACCCAACAACATATCAAAAAAACAAAAAAAGAAAAGATCAAGAAGGCAAACCTTGGCAGTGAAATAAAAAAACGCTTTTTCCCGAAAAAAAAGAGATGCCCCAAACTCTATGGACTACCAAAATTCATAAAGAAGCCCCGATTAGACCCATAGTAAGTGCAGTTGACTCACCCACCCAACAACTGAAAAATACCTGGCTCAAATCATGCAACCAGCGAGCGAAGCTGCAGATTTTTTTAAAGAACTGGGGCCCCCTAGTTACCATACTGGAAATAGAACTACAAAATGACATCCTTGCCAGTCTGGATATCAAATCTCTTTATCCCAGCATACCTGTCGACGAGGCCTTAGACCAGATTGCCATGAATGAAGATTTTCCACATTATGTCATCAAATTTTATCAGAACATTGTCTTAAAAACACATATTTTTCCTACGATCCCCCTTACTATCGGCAAATAGATGGCGCCCCAAAAGGGTTCCCACTATCACCAGTCATTGCCAACTTATACATAAAATTTTTTTTGAGACGGCCCCCTTTTTTTGGAAAAAACCGACACAAAACTCACTTTGGGAAAAACGGTACGTCGATGACATATTCATCATTTGGCCACATGGAAGAACAAATCTGGACCACTTCCTAGAAGAACTGAACAACATCCACCCTCGCATCCAGTTTACACTAGAAGTCGAAAAAAAGGAGTTTCCATTCCTCGATCTTTTTAAAAAACCCGAAAAGAAGATCTTACGATTGATTACACAGTGTAAAAAAAACCCCATACACAACATATATCTGAATGCCGTTCCCCCACCATCATTCATCACAGCTACAGTCAGTCGCCAATACCCTCATCTCCAGATCTATCCCCCAACCAATCCCCCAACCGGGGAAAGAAGAACTTAAAAAATTTTAAGCCCTAAGACAAAACAACTACAAGGAACACAACATTAGAAAAATTTTTAAAAACAGAATTCAAATAAAAACAGCAAAGGACAAGGAAAATATTAAACCAAAAGAACGTTACCGTACATCAAAGGTGTAACAGACGTAATTGGAAAAAATTTTTTAGAAAAAAATGACATATGCACAAGCTACAAACCTCAAAAAAAAACCACAACATATTAGGCAACCCAAAAGACAAGACACCCTTAAAAAACCCAAAAAGGGGGACAGCATACCCTGCAGAGACTGCGACAAGAAATACATCGGGCAGACAAAAAAAAAGAAAAATTTTCCCCCCGGGGAAACAAGAATAGCCTAAAGAACAAACAAACAACATCAGCTTTGTTCCAACACCACCAAGAGACTGGACACGCCATTAACTTTCAAGACACAAAAAAAAAACGCTGCAATAAAACACCATAGAACACGGCTTATTAGAGAAGCACTTGAAATAGAAAACACAAACAACCTGAACAAGAGAGACGATGCACAAAACATCCCGACCATATGGAAAATTTTACAAAAACAAAAAAAAGGGCCCAAAAACAACAAAAACCCAATAAAACCCCGGAACAAGTCAACAAACCCAACGAAGCATAGAAACCAATGCACCGGAACCAAGGTACAACCTGCGCAACCGTATAAAAGGACATCTGAAGGACCAAAGCACTCATTCCAAGTCGAGCAGCCACCCAGGAAGCATCACTTTTAAAAATGCCAACAGAGATGTTGGCGAAACGTCGTGAAAACCCATCTACTGAGAAAAAGGGTTGTAAACCGGAAAAAAAAAAATGTATATATTATTATGTATATGATCTTTTTTATTTGTATTTTAATAAAGAATATAAAAAATGTTCGATTAAAAATTTGTTGCAATTGTTTAAACATTTTTGGTTTAAATAAAATGGCACCAGGTTTTCCCATGACAACATGCATTTATATCATCAGTAGGGCAATTTAAAGGGGATCGTATACTCATGCGCCAATGTCTCCTTGACTAATATGCGTTGCCATATTATGCAAGCAAAGCATAAATATATTGTAAATGACATAAGGGAAAATTGTTTTGTTTTTTGTCCCTCGCATATATTTTCTTTTATCGAAAGAACACACTGTAAGTACTAATATTTTTTTTTACTTTGTATAATCCACAAAAGGTAAAACTTAAGCATTAACATATTGTAGGTGTCCTGACAATAAAAATAAAGCTTTGAAAGTAATAATCAGCAAAGTTGTAACAATTTTCCTAATAAATTTCTTATTGAAACTGTTTTCTGAAAATACGTAGCACATTTTCAATAAACACCAGAAACTGTTAGAATTCAATATTCTTCTAAACTTTCTAGAAAAGTTGTTTCAAAGTGTTCAAAACTTTTGCATAAACTAGGTATATTAATAAAAGCAAGAAGGAAAAACTTCCTTCCGCAAGGCCTAATCTTCCACGTAAAATGAACTAAAATTGCACAACTTTAAGGACAGGCTTGTAAGAACCTAAAAGGAAAAATTGTTACAAGTCATTTTATAGTAGTAAAATAAAAAATAATCTTTTAAGGTGGAAGTATAAGTTTGCAAATAAAATTTAGGTTTGACTTATTGCAGCAAAATAAATGTGAACTTTTATATAATACATTTAATTTACAAAAAAATTTAATACCAGTCATTTTTAACCAATCAGATGCTTTAGTTCGACATTGTTACTATGGTAACTAGTAAATTTTCTGAAAATTTTTCATCCACATGAGCATGTAGTCTAGTTCAGTAAATGAAAGGACAAAGCTGTAAATAAATCTGTACAGTTTTCTCTTGTGGTCCAATTCTTAGATCTTCGGGGATGCTTTCGAGCGATAAAAAGTTTATCAACATTAACAGGTGGAAAAGAGCGGAAAATAGCCCCTCAAGGCCCGAAAAATGGGTTTCCCGCTAATATCTGCCAAAATATGCGAATTGTAGAATTTTTGTTAAGACAAACAATGAAGATCGCCTTGTAGTTTACAAAAATGGTCTCTATAATTTGTTTTGAAAAATCGATAGTTTTCGAGATAACGAGACCCAAGCCGCTCTACCGTTAGAATGCCGCTATCTTCATGGATTCACTAACAAGCGGGCAGACGAATTGTTCCATTACTCGGGTAATAATGTACATTTTTAATCATTCAAAGTTCATCGGACTGGGAAAACCCGTACCTATCATTGCATATGAGTTCGGGTCCAGTCTGATTTTTCTAGAATATTAAAAAAAGGGGGTTTTTTCACAATATTTCGAAAGTATCTCATTAATTTATTGATATTTTTTTATGTTTTGTTATCAACATTTCTTTTTTATAATGAGGCCTTAGCAAGTGATCAATGATCCCAGAAAATTTCCTTCACCATCTTTCTTGCATTATGATAAAAAATTGTTTTGCCCATCTGCATTTTTTAGCCTACTACCACATCTATCCAGTGTGGAATGTTATGGATTTTTCAACGGCCGTTTTTGCGAAAAAAAATGGTGTTGCATAAAAAAAGGTAAGGACCATTTTTATAAATTTCGAGGTGGTCTTTATTTTTTGTCTAAACAAAAATTCCCCAATTCCCATATTTTGGCAGATATTTGCGGAGGAACTGATTTTTGGGACTTTGGGGGCCATTTTCAGCGGGTTCCCACGTCGGAATCGTGATAAACTTTTTCTCACTGGAAAGCATTCGCGAAGACCTAAGAATTGCACCACAAATGAAAACTGTACAGATTTATTTACAGCTTTGGGTACTTTCAGACTAGACGTAAAATTAATAAGTGGAAATTTTCCGGCACATGACAGCTATCATATAATTTGAAAAATAATATTTTTTATGCAATATTTATTTTTAGTAATTTATGGGTGAGGCCCATCGTATTGTATAGGGATTTTTTTACTTTTCTCGTGCCCTAGTAAAATTATTATATTAAAGTAATTGATTTCATACAATTTCCTTACTAGGTTTTAAGAAAATGTTAATATTGATTAAAAATGAAAGTGGATAAGTTTGTATTTTTGGAGATATTCTTTGATTTTCCCCGTGCCCTAGTAAAATAAAATATATAATATCAGAGTCATTTTTATATAAAATTGATTGTTTTTATACAAATTTCACGGGTTCAGAAAAAAGTCTATATTATTAAAAAAAAATTTTGTATTGAATTTTTTTTTTATTTTTCCCGTTTATAAAATACAATTATAATATAAACATTATTATATAAAAATAATTATTTATATAATTTTAATTTTAAATTAATATTATACAAAAATATATAAAAAATATATAATATATATACATATTTTTTTAAAATAATTGGTATAAATTTTCTTACCAAATCCCTCACGTGCTTAAATTAATTGCGGAAATTATTCGTATAAAATTTTAAAGAAAATTATCCCTCGTCCCGCGACTCTGTAATTTTTTAAAAATCATGTATTTAAAAATTTCCGCCTAGGAGATTATATGTGACAATTCACTTATATGTAAATTACCCTATTTAAAATGCCAACAATCGAAGTTTGCTATTAGACAAAAATTAAGATGAGAAACTGTAAGTGCCTAAAAAAAACGATAATTTTACAATTGTGTCGTCAATCGGTTCATCATTAGCGACTGTATTTTATATTTTTGGTTGATCTGTCAACAGTTGTTTAATATTTATTTGCAAAATTGTCTTACCCAATAACAATAGTCCCAAGATTTTAAGCCGGCTATTTTTTGACTGGTTTCCAATAATTGCGTTTGTAGATTTAATTCAATCCGTTTTTTAAAAACACGAGAACAAAGCTTCAATTTTTAAACAAAATATATCAAGCTATATCTGAGCGCTTATGGGATTATCTATCTATAAAATTTTTGTTAAATTTATTTCTCATTTAAATATAAATTAAAAAAAACTTGCATACACAAAAAGAGCCATTTCTTTATTTTCTTGTATTTAGCAAAAAATTTTTGCTTCAGGGCACAACTTATATTCTAAACCTTGGCAACCTGACATGGAATTTTCCAGTATTAATCGCGGTAATAAGTGGTTTTAAATGGCCTTAGTGATAATTTTGACATAAATTATATGAATAACAAAATAAGTCACCTACATCCACCAAAAATACAGTGGTAAATACCAATTTCTTAAGGTTAAAATTGGTTTAATGCCTAAATTTAACTTGAAAGTTATCAGATGGCACCTGGCTATTCCACTAAAAAGTTTTAAATGTTTTAATCAATGACCATATATGTAACGTTTTATTAGTATCAAGCGCGTTTGTGATATTTACAGTCACTTAAAAATTGCATCTCGGCAAAAAAAAGAATAATGAATTTATATGTTTAATAAAAATTTAATTTATATAATATATTATATTATATATATATAATTATTATATATTATATATATATAATATAATTATATATATATATATAATTATATAATATATATTATATATATATTATATATATATATATATATATATATATATATATATATATATATATATATATATATATATATATATATATATATATATATATATATATATATATATAATTATATATATATATATATATATACGTTTGGTTATTGGTAGTTAGTATTTACAAATGATCTGAACAAATTTATACTATTTACTTATGTTTTATTTAATTTTGGCTTAGCTTAAATTACTGTAGTTTTTTTGTTAAAAAACAAAACTAGAAACAAATATATGAGAGTTAAAAGGTGGAATTTTCACCCTACTTTTACGAGGTATTTTATCGGGGTGGTTGGAATTTCCATGCTTGCATTCTTTGGTAAATTTTGGCCGAACTTTTTGGTTTGAGCCCTCTTTGGAATGTGACATTGATATATTGTTTTTTGTTTATTAAAAAAATACAAGTTTTATATAAAAAAAGTTATATTATAAAGACATAATGATCGTTTATGACAAATTTTATTGGTTACACACAAGTCCCAGTCACAAAAACAAGCTATTTAAAATATTATTTTTTTAAAATATGTTTATTTTTGTTCGAGAATTACATAAACAATACCAAATAAAGAAAAAGTTTTTACTGGTTTTGGGTCAGTTGCGTTTGTAACCATGGTTACTGACTTTCTAAATCAATTATTATAGTTTATATTAATATTATGTTTGTGACTATACTTCTAGGTATCCGAATTATTTTGCAAAATATTTGGGTTTTTAAGTTTCGGTATCACGTCAATACCTGGCGGCAAATTTGACGAAGAGTAAACGACGGTAGTCTATTAGGACCAAATTTGGCGGAGTGCTTTTTCGCTTTTAATAATACATTTGGTTAAAAATTATTTTATAATTTAGTTTTAACATTGTTTTATTGTTTTTTTTATTACATAAAAAATATTTTTCTAGTTTTATTGAAATGAAAAAACTTTAAAAAAGTCTAATTTTTAACATTTTATTAAAAAAAAATTAAATAGTTACAAAAAGACGCAAAATGCGAAACATATACAATATATTCTTATATTAGGAACTTAAAACTAAGAGAAAATGCAAATAGGTGTCATTAAAAAAAATCCTTGCAGAAATTGCTTCAACCCAAACTTTGATCCTATTTATTTGCTTGCCAGTCCGCACATTCTCTACATCAGGCTAAAATATGTTCCATGCGTGTTTTAAGTTTTTGCAATATTTACAATAACCCCTCTTATTTGTAGGGGGATCAGGTTCATCTTGCCTGCTGGTTCCTGAAAATTTTTCACCGAAAACACGAATGTACCTGTGCAGCCCAGAAGAACTTGCTCTTGAAAACATATGGTCTTTTACAGTTCTTTTCCCAAATTTTTTATAAAGATCGTGGTTTCTTACTTATATCAGAAGTAGGATCAACGGTAGTCGCAAAGTTTAATTTACCGAATATTTACCGGATGGAATCACTAATCGCGTGATAAATAATAATGCAGTGTTGCAACGACGGTGGTCTATCAGAGAAAAAGCTCGAATTACGTCATATTATAAAAAAAATTAAGCATTATACAAAATGAAGTAGTGATATCCGAAAGGTCTAAAAGTCAATATATTTTTAAATAATTCGAAATTATAGAAACATTATGTATTGGCCTGACTAACAAACCACCGTAATCACAAGTTGGTTAGAACGGTTAGTTCTGGCTGGTTTTTCCAACTGAAACTCAGGTATTTCGATTTTTTCTAATGTTGTACTAAATTAAAGAATAGAATAGTATACTGGTTAAAGGCAAGAAATAAAAAAATGCTATAAAACTTAATTAACTGTTTGATTTGGTTTATCTCGATCCTGCTTGTTTTGTTAGAAAATGATAAGGATAGATAAACTGGCAAAGGAAAAATTTGTACGGTGTTGTCAATGGTCTAAGTCCCAAGTTATAATAGTGAGCCACTTAAAAAAAAATTAAATGTTTTGGTATTTTAAACAAAAATACCAAATAAAGCATAAATGCGCCGTAATGTTATTACTAAATTCATGTAAAAGACAACATCTAAGTCAAAATATTATATTTTAAAGTCTGCAGAAATTAAAAATGGCTTAATGATCTAAATTAATATTTACTAACGATGTTTGATTTGGGGTATCTCGAGCTGTTCTATTAGAATAAATCAAAAATAAACTTTCGAAACTACTTTTTGTACTGGCAGATGAATCTTAAGTCCCAAACCGTTGTTTAATGGTAAACAATTAATTATAATTAAAATGATTTTGTATTTAAACAAAAATCAAACTAATGTTTTATATCATAAAGAACTGTAAAAATATATTTAAATCTGATATTAAAAATGTTCTTAATGATTCTATTATATAGATTTATGAACTGCGAAAACAAATAAACCTTTTCGAAATACTTTTCGAGCTGGCGAGCAATATCTTAAGTCCTACAAACCGATTGATTTGAAATGTTAAAACAATTTAAGAAACTTTATTTTATTTTTAAATAATTAAGAACTGCTAAAAAATATATATATATATATATATATATATATATATATATATATATATATATATATATATATATATATATATATATATATATATATATATATATATATATATAAGATTTTATAAAAAAATGACCTTTTCCAGCTTGATAAGAAGTGATATTCGCTAATTAAGAATCCGTTCGATTTTTTTATTTCAAATGAACAGAAGGGTTGAAATCCTGCACGCCGGGACACCCCTTTTTTTGGACCCCCTACTTTACCAGCCGACAAATTTTTGAGTTTTTAATTTTTTTATCTTTAATTTTTTTATAAAATACAAATAAACAAACAATAAAAAAGAAATAGTAAAACAATTCTTTGTTGTTTTTTTTTATAAGGTTTAAAAAAAAGTTTAAAAATGCCTTTACATCAGAGAACCCCCTAAATAAATAATTAGAAAAAAAAAGTTTATTATATTAGGCTTTGGTTAAAAGCATATTTAAAAAATACTGCATCTTGGGTAATTACTAAAACATAATTTATTGCAAAGACCACATACGAGTACAGTATATACAAGTTTTATCAGATTGATATTTAAACACTTTTATATACAGCTAAAAAAATATTTCATGAATATTTTACGCGTTTAATTGTTTTTTATCGGCCAACCAAGGCTTTTATTATTATTTTCATTCCCGACCCTCGCGCGTTGAATATTTACTTTCATTGGATCGATATGCTTTTTTCTTCGGAGCAATAATAAGTTTTTATGTTTGTCTTTATTAAACATAAAAATGATATAAAATTATTATTACCTTTAATAATGTTAAGAAAAATTGTAATTGGAACATTTTAAATTAATGTAAAAAACGTTGACTTCGCTATATTTGTATATCATAATTATATAAATTAAAATCATAGCTAAATATGTAGAATGAATCTATTTTTATGTTGTGAGTTAAATCTAACATTATATTTTAACGTTTCAACCCTTAAAAATCACCCTTAATAACGAAATTCCAAATTTTTTTTTTTATTTTAAAATTATTTAATAACGCTTTTATTGTAGAAAAAAAATATTTTAACAGTTTACGGTATAATAAATATGTAACTATCATAAGTCAACCTTTAAATAAGCACCCCTTATGAGATTTACGAAAAAAATTTTTTTTGAAAAATTAAAACGATTTGATAATAAATAATTATTTTATACGTCCTGGAAATGAAGCTAAAAAATTGCAAAACCTCGCAATTTTTGTGTCCTACATCGATTTGTATAAAAATTTGGAATTAGGCGCTTCTAACCCTCTACTTTAAATTCTATTTCATGATGATGTGCGCTGTTTGTTTTTTAAGGGTAAAAACTACCCCTAATTGTCAAAACTTATGAAATAACATTTTAAACCTTAAGATGGGTAAAATTTGATTTGAATTAGTTGATTAATGATTGTTTTATGCTTTAGAATACAATTTTAAAATATTTCAACACTTAAAAATCAACCTTTGTTAGAGCTCAAATGAAAAAAAATATTTACCCTGAAAAATAATTAATTTACCATAGTGAATTAATTTTAGAATGCTGTTGCTTATGAATCAACCCTTATTATAGCTTAATTTAAAAAAAGATTTATTCTCAAAAAATTAATAGCTTGACAGATTTAATAATTAAGAATATTACTGCCTGAAATATTACCAATTTTATTCTTTTGCAAATTTGCAATCCTTAAAAACCACCCCTTACAACATTGCAATTCTTATAAACCAATATAATAGATATAAATAGAAAAAGAAAGTAGAATTGCATACAAAAATTATACCGGTAAAAGTATAAAGTATACCGGTTTTATAGAATATTATGCTCCGAAGTGAGCTATTCGACTTTTTCGGAAAAAAAAGTTGATTGGATTTTTAAACATAGCTCCTTTAGTTTTAATGATAGAAAGTTTGTTCAAAAATTATTTTGTAAGGTTTTTTAAGAGCTACAAGGCTATGTAAATTAAATCCTTTTAATCCCTTTGTTTTAAAATGGGATGCGTTTATAGGGCTAGAATAAGGTGGTGCTCGCTTGTAAATAGAGGTTTTAAACGGCCATATCTGGCCAAATATTTATTATACAGAAAAATATATGTAATGAAAAGCTATTAAAAAATCTATAATTCGGTATCCTAGCATTGTTTTCGTATCTCCAGTATTGTTGGAGTTATTTTGAAGAAAATGGCTATTTTTACGAAATTGCGGAAAATCGTTTCTCACTTTAAGCTCCAATTTTTCTAAAATTAAGCATTTTAATTTGGTTAAACTTCTAGAATGTATTAATAATACATATATAAAAAGAATAGCAGAAGGGTACAGATCTATTTTAATTAAGAGGGGAATTAGGAGGTTGTTTTTAATGATCTTTTCGCAGAAAAAAGTAGGGACCGACCTTATTTTTATCATAACTCGCTCAATTTTCATGCTAAAAACTCTTATTATTTTGTTTTTAAAAGAAATATCTTATTATATACTTTAAAAAAGATCTTATATGTTTTCCTTGGAAAATGCAAACTTTTCCCGCTATTTGACTTTAAATCTTTCAAATTTAACATTTGACGAACAAAAGCTAACCATTAGCAAGCCGAAGCTCGGTCTGTATTGGTTGTAGAGAAATTATAAAATAACATTTTTTTCTAGTTTTTTTATAAGCTACAATTTTGCTTTTCACAGTTTTTTTGATAAAATGCATGTTTTTAGAAACGTCGAGTTTTTCGTCAAAAAACTTTTACTTTCATTCGCGAATAACTCGAAAAATATTAGTTTTACGAAAAAAATGTATGGAACATTTTTTACTTAAAATTAATTTTTTTATCGATTTCTGTAGTTAAAATGTAATCAAAAATTTTCACCCCCAGAATGGGGTGGCAACCACCCCTAGGATAAAGGCACACCTCGGCATGATATAAACTTTGATCCTTGGGCTATTACCTACCCTCTGTAAAAATTTCAAGTAAATCCATGCGGGACAAAAAATTCCTAGCCAAAATGGCTCATCGCCTGTGCTATATTACTTTGTTTTTAAGTCTTCAAAAAATAAAAAAGAAAATTGTAATGTTTTTTTGCAAAATATTTTCTTATTCAACATTTTTTAAATAATGGAACTAAAAACCCAGATATTTTTATTGGTATTTCAGGACAGAATGGCTTTTTGATAGTTCATATAGAATATTACCCTACACTTGCTTTACTTTATTTGGGGTATGTAAAATATTGAGGCTAGAAGGGTCAAAACTAAAACTATTTTACAAATATTTTTACATTAATTAATAAGGACATCACTATTAAACTTTTGTATACAACCACATGCTGCTTATTTAAAAAAAAGGACAGTGGGGTACTTATTTTGATGCTAATTATATCTGACGTTTTATTTTTATTTTATTTTTATAGTTTATTTTGCAAAACCACAAAAAAAATTTAATGTGTAGAAAAAGTAAGACTTTATTTACCAGAATAGATCATTTCTCTCCCGTAAAGGACTGTAGGGCCTGTAAATCGTTAATGAGCTTTCTTAAAACGCGGTGGTTTGTAAATCTCATACATTTTAGTTTATTTCGTCGCATTAACATAGACTACCCATAAATGCTAATTGGAAATATGTTCTATTGGGGTTTTTACCAGCAGAGCCCACTTCGGTCAGGCTCCCATTGCATGCACAATCGATTGACTCTTCCATACTTGTAGATCTACCCAAATAATACTTTTAAAAACATTTTACATAATGGCTATTTAACAAAGTATGTTATTAATAAGAGGTTTTAATGGTCGAGGCTAGTAACAAAGAAAATTTACAAAGAGGACGCTGTTTTTAACGTTTTGAGTTATATATCAGACGCCATAAAAACGGTAATATATAAGGACGCCATATAGATAGTAATTTAAACAAAAAAGATGTATTTAAGGCATTACCATACATTATTTTCACATTAAAATTATTAAATATATTTGGTTTTTTATTTGATTATCCACAAACAAAATAAATGTAAATAATACTTTGTTTAAGTACCTACAGATAATTTTAATATTTTAGATGACTTGTGGACGGAAGAAGAGAAATAAATGTCATTTTGGTTATTCTTACAAACAATAAATATTTCTAAAATAGTTGTTAAAGAAAAAAGAACCGTTTTTGGTATTTCAGAGCAGAGTTTCTCAACTTTTCTTGTCCCCGGACAGTAAAATTTGAAAAAAAAATTCGCGGACCAGTGATATTTTTTTGACAAAAAATTTTACTAAGTATTAAAGAACTACTACATAAGTTACGTAACATTTTATTACATTTACTTACAATAATATTTAATAAAAAGATATGTAAATATATATATACAAATAAAAATTAGCTTAAGATATTTATATTTCGTAATTTTATAAATAAGAATTTAGTTATTACTATTTTTTTTAATAAGTAAATTTGTTTCGGGATAGAAGAATTGCCCGGGATAAATTTATCGCGGACATTGGGGTCCGCCGGACCAGTGCAGCGTTGAGAATAGCTGTTTCAGAGGATACCAGTAAATTGCAGCAATTACGTTAGAAATTAATCTTTTTTGGAATACGTGACAGAAATAATTTTTGGGGTTCCGTAGAGAAGTTGTGGACGTGACAAAAATATTAAAATATTTGAACGTTTTAAAATAATTGACTTTTATTTAAAAATATTATAAAGTAAACTAAAGTAAATAATAAAGATGTTTTAATTAATTTTACAGAATTACTTTCTAATTTGTTTCTTTTTGTAATTTATTTTAATAAGTTGTACCAGTTTCTAATACTTTGTCTGCAGTCGGGCTAAAAAATATGATTGAAGACCTGAGATGGTCAAAACATTTTTTAATACCTTTTTTCAAACGACTGTCTACTTTATTTCACAGCCTTACTTTTTATTTAAAGAATATAGTTAAAACCAGCAAAAAATCTCTTTTTTTAACTCCTTTTTAAGACACTTCGGCAGTACAGATCTGATTCAATTTACAACTTCCTATTGATAGTGAAGTTTTAAATATGCTTAATATTTTCTTTATTAATTGCCTTTTCTTGTGTCTTTAGCAATACAGCTTTTTCTCAATATTTTCTATGTCTACTTGTTTAGTTTATTATATTTGCTGTTATGCTATTATATTTTACTTTTAACAACTTTCTTTTAAAATATCAAGTTTAAGTTTCTTTCGAAAATTTCAGGATTTTACGATACTTTTGCCAAAATTTTCTGTAATACAACATTTAAAATCAAAACGATTGCATAAAAGTTAAACTCTAAAACCACTTGGATTCATTTAGAATCTATCTATTTTATATCAAGTGTCTGCTAAAATGGATATTTACAAACTTCGAGTTTTAGTGCTGTTTTCTGAACTTAAATTCAAGCAGTTCGCATTTCATATATCAATTGTCAATTCTTATCAACATAACCATTTTAAAATACCGTTTTAGAAATAAAAGCTGAATTTAAACCTGCTTTTTGTAATTTATTTTTACCAAAACCGCTATGCAAAAACTACTAATTTTCTCTTTTTGGAGCATAATGGAGACACGGATCGGACGAAGCCATTTTGAAACACGTTTTAGGAGTCGAGCGAAAATTAACACGTACTACTATTCTGCTTTCTTTGCTTTATGACTTAGCTTTTATTTACGTCAATAATATTCTCCGCCTTCTGGTTTAAGATAATTTTTTTATTTGCTTATAAATAAAAAATTTTCTGCAATAAAATTCTTTTCACCAAACTAATGTGTTATTATGATAATTTTGCCTATATAATCCTTACACTGACCTCTAAATATGTATAATACGTATAAAGTCGATATAACATTAACAACATATTCTGATTCAGTTCCTATTAATTCACCGTGGGGTGATTATTGACTCTTTGAGGACAAGTCTAAAGATACTTTTATTATTTATTTGTAAAGAACTAGCATTTATTTCCATGAGTCATGTTGTAAATATAAAAAAAACATTTAAGAACATGTACCGTAAGTATATTATTGTCTTTATCTCTGCCGATCTAAAAGCTGTTGCACTACGTTCAGGACTGCATAGTGGCTAAACCAAATATTGTGGTTTTTTATACAAATGAAACAGCATAATCAAAAGCATCGTAAAATTTCGCCGTTACGGAAAAACATTTTGTCCGATCTAAAAAAAAAACGTCTTTAATAAACACCTGGTTAAACAGCAGAAAATTTATTTACCGGTCCTGCACTTGAACTAAAGCTTATATTTTTTTAAAACTTAGATAGAAAAAGAAATATATATATTTTTCTTATTTGAGACGAAAACTCGCGGGTATAAGTGTGGCAAAGCCTAAAGGATAAATTTTCATTGGATCGCAAATACAAACACTTTTTAAAGAAAAAAATTAAAAGTTTAATTTCGAGAAAAAGAGTAAAAGAAGTAGGCGTATGGACTGCCTTCAAAAGTGTATGTAGCAATTTCTAAGCTAACAAGAAATTGGGAACTACACAGATATAATTTTTTTTTTAATCTTGGGACAGTCCACGAAGGCTGATGCCTAAGTACTAACGTACCGTGGGTGTCTTCAGTGTGGTGAAATGAAGTTTGTTCACACGGGACTTAAATTTTTGGAGATTGGGAGGAGAAGGAAAAACTTCTGTGGGCAGCAGGTTCCATAGTCTTGACACTCTAGGGATGAAGGAACGAAGAAAGCGGGAAATTCGGGGCCTCTCTAACTGCGGTAAAAGGATGCATAAAAGTTGCACTACGTGTTGCTCTGTTGGGAGCTGCCAGAGAAGGAATTATACTGGTCAACTCCTCTGAGCAAGAAAATCCGTGAAGAAAAACCCCAAATGAGGGCAAGAGGAAGCCCTTACTGTGAGCTTTGGATTAATAAGAGGAAGCCTCTTCTTTGATGTAAAATGTAAGTGTTAGGGACGATCAACTGAGCAATATTCTGAGGGTTGATTTGGAAATACAAAAGTGTAAGTGTTGTAAGAAGAGCCTTTTTCTGGCTCGGAAGAGAAACCCAATCTTTTTTGAAGCTGCCGAAGCTATGGATAAAATGTGTTTGTGCCAGTTGAGGTTATTCTCAAAAGTAACGCCGACAAGATTATGAATCCATCCATTCTTACATGACATTAGAAGCATGTTGTTTAAGCTCCTACTTCCCATTTTGGTCCTAGAGTTGGTAGACATTTTAGAGTAGGTATTTGAAGCAGTATGAAAACTTGTACAATGGTTCCTTTATAATATCTAAATACAAAAAGGCAGATCTGGC
This sequence comes from Listronotus oregonensis, assembly GCA_019359885.1. NCBI lineage: Eukaryota > Metazoa > Arthropoda > Insecta > Coleoptera > Curculionidae > Listronotus > Listronotus oregonensis. The sequence continues at coordinate 90,012 of JAHBCN010001811.1, read as the reverse complement.
TGAAGGGTAGCGGGGCTAAACCAGCACAGAGAATATTTATATACAAAAAAAACTTTTATCAAAGAGACAGATCCGTTGTTGGAACTTTTTACCTAGCAGGTGATCAAGAACGTAATACATAAATGCGAGTACACAGCTGGGGGTAAGTTAAAGTGCAAGAGAGAGCGCATATCGGCCGCTATCTCAGCTGAAAGACGTTGCAATGCAATTGACTTCCGCTAAACCACGACGCAACACCCAAAAAAACTTTACTGAGTCTTTTGGAGTAGATATAAATACTTTAAAAAATAATCTATATACTCATAACTAAAAAAATAGTTAAGGAAATTGTATTTTTCTTATTATACTTAATATGAGCCAGTAAATTAAACCTTTTTTTTTCATATCTCCTTTGGTGACTAATTTAATTAATTTTGTATTAATTTCCACTTATCCCAACGTTTAATTGCCAAGACAGAGGCCGATATACGCTCTCTCTTGTACTTCAACTTGCCCCCCGCTATTTACTCGCATTTATGTATTGCGTTTTTGATCACCTGGCAGGTAGGATGTCGCCGCGAAATCTCCTGCCTCTTTAACAATAGTTCCTTTTGTATATTACTTTGTTAACACCTTAAAGATCCGGTTTAGCCCCGCTACCCTTCAGCTAGGTCTGCGTTTTTGTATTTAGATATTATAACAGAACAATTGTACAAGTTTTTATGGTACTTTAAATACCTACCCTAAAATGTCTACCAGCTTTTTTCTACTATTTAGAATTATTTCCTTACAATTTGGGTGCAGTTTTAGAGGAACACGGCAGCAGGTTGATTGCTCCAGCAAACAGCTTAAATAATGAAGAGGTATAGTGGATATTTGCCCACAAACATATTAACTAATCTTTAGAACCTTAAATGTAAAACAATATCTTTAAATTTATTAATTTTTGATAAGGTTGCTTTTTTATTATAAAAATAAATAAAATCTAAAGTGAAAGACCAACAACTCTAACAAAGGATGAGAATCTTCCAAAGCCACTTACCGACCTACAACTGACGGTTTATCAGCTGACAAACCAAAGTTGGTTTGAAGTGAATATTTTTTCATTATGAATTTTTTGGTAGGCATTTAATCAACCAAAGTAGTGTACCAAAAGGTGCCAAAAGCGCCTTCTGTGTCTAGAGATTGAGAAGTTGAGAAATGACAAAACAATCTGCTTTGGCGAGCTTTTCAAGCACGGCGCTAACCGAATTTGGAAATTTAAAGTATTGGGTTCGTCAAGAAAATTTGATTACTTTTAAATCGTTTTAAGCAAATCTTTTTTCTTTAGATTTTAAGGCAAAGCTATAAGATCAATCGGTTAAATGTCAATGTAAGATGTTGGGGGGATGGGCTAAGTTTTAATATAACATTTGTTTGCTCTGTGTGCTTAAAAACGTTCCGTTATTTTATTTAGGGCAAAACAAAAACTGCGTATGCAGCCTATTTTATTTTAAATTTTAAATCATTTTGAACAACTTTCATTGCTTTAAATTTTTAAATGGAGCTTTCAGATGAATTACCTATGTCAAACGTCCATTAAAATTTAGCCAAATAATTGGAGAAATGGTAATTACACCGTAAATATCTAAAAAATTGATACAATTTCAGAGAAACCAGCTGAAAACTCTACTTTTTTATTTTTAAAATAAAAAAATGAAAATGACACTAAGAACTCATACCAAATTACAAAATATTTCAATATTTCGAATTTGCTCCGCTTGCTCCGAGACCACATGACATGAAAATCAACTTGCTTGGCTCACATAATATTAAAACTTAGTCATAATAAATCAAATCATCTTCTCATGAAATATTAGAAAATATATTAAATTTCACAAAAAACAGCCGATACGAAAATCCAGTGTTTCAATATTCCGAATTAACTCCGTTTGCTTCGAGACCATGTGATGTGATCTACTCGCTCCGCTCTCATCTGTATATTGGAACTTAGCCATTATTCGGTAGTATATTTTCTTGTCTCACAAATATTTCACTTAACCCCAAAATGGAAAGCTGGCTAACACGCTACAGGCGTTTTTATAATGGAGCTCTATTAAAACTTTTCCCAGCTTTTTGGAGCATAAAAGGGACATGTATAAAGCAAAAGGTTTTTGAATAGAGGAAAAGTAGCACTGTTTGGGCGTTAAAATAAATATCGTTAAGTGTTGATAACGGTAACGTTAAAATAAAACAAAAAAAAATTGAAATAATTTAGTTCGGTTTTACAAACTTTTATTAAACTTGCAATGTTTGTATGTTGTATGTTTGTTCGGGTCAAATTTTGCAATTAAATTTTAAAGCAGTTATCCTTAACCGATTAAGCTGAAATTGTGCTTTAGTGTAGTGGTTTAGTGTAAACGACGATGCATGGTTAGCTAAGGGAGGTCCTTTTATTTTTTACAAGCTTTATTTAACTTGCAGTGTTAGTAAACCATCCGACTAACCAATTTTCCACAAAGCTAGAAACTTTTTAAATATTATTTTTCCTTAAAATTTTGAAAGTGTAAAAAAAAATTAACCTGCTTCCACAAAGCTAAAATTTTGATATAATGTAATTTACATATCTGTGAGTCAAAAAAAATTGACAACCTATTTTGATGATTACAAGTATGTGCCAGACGATAGTAAAGTTGTCGTCGGGATCGCAATTTATAACTCGCTCCCACAAGACTAAAATTTAAGGGCATATTCTTTTAATAGTTGGAAAGGCATATTTAAACTACCAGACTAGTCTGATGGTTGCAAGGGTCTTCCAGACCAGTATATAATAGTCAGGGCGCTCGACGAGAGTGCGAGCGCAACAGACTCGTATAAGCTTTCATGTGAGAAAGAGAGGATATACCTCTTGTGTATTGGATATTATAACGGAAAAAGTAAGCCGGGCATGAAATGCTGAGGCATATTTATGTGAGTCAGTAAGATGAAAGTACTGTTAGTAAGATTTGCGTACCCAACTAAACAAATAACCTAAATAAAACTTAAGAATTTAGGAAAAACATTCTTAACTTATCTACATTTTTTTTTCTGACAATAAAGCTCATACGAGTCTGCCTAGCCCGCACTCTCGTCGGCTGACTATTATATACTGGTCTGAAAAACCCTTGCAACCATCAGAATAGTCTGGCAGTTTAAATATACTTTTCCGATTATTGAAAGAATATGCCCTTAAAATTTTAGCCTTGTGGAAGCAGGTTAAAAATTGCCATCCCGACGACAACTTTACTATCGTCTGGCACGTACTTGTAACCATCAAAATAGGTTGTCATTTTTTTTTGTGTAAATTACATCATATCAAAATTTTGGCTTTGTGGAAGCAGGTTAAATTTTTTTTACATATTCAAAATTTTAAGGGATAATAAAGTAACCGGAGGATACCTGCCAGGACGGTATTTTTATAATTGAACGATAGTAAAGTGATATTAAAAAATGTCTAGCTTTGTGGGAAATGGGTTAGTTGGATGGCTCACTGGCTCTTGGACTCTATGTTGTATGTTTGTTCTAGTCAAATTTTGCAACTAAATTTTAAAGCAGTTATCCTTATCCGATTGAGCTGAAATTTTACAAACGAGTTTAGTGTGAACGACGATGTATGGTTAGCTAAGTGACGTCACTTTAAATCCAATTGCGGGCCGCCCAAGATGGCGAACAAAATATTTTATGCACTTTCATGATGAGGGTATCAAATTAAAGGGTTTATTCAAAGGAATACGAAAAATAAAATAATGTCATTAAAAATCTAATATGGCGAATCGCCCAAGATGGCGAACTGGTTATTTTTTTGCACTCCTATGTTTTGGTTATCAAACAAAAGGGTTTGCTGAGAGGAATACGAATAATTGAACGACGTCATTCTTAATCCAATATGGCGGACTTCCATCTATAAAGTAAAAAATAAAAAATAAACTAAACTTATATTAAACAAGCTTTTATTTACATGTAATAAAAAGAAGAAATCTTTAAATTAAATAAAACCCATTAATTTATTGCATTGCACAATTTATATGATCTAAAAGCTTGTCACGAGACTTATCTGTGTAGATAAACAAGAATACAATATATTACTTGATTTTAACATAAATAATTACAAGAAAAAATATGTTTTTTTATAAAATAGGTAAATCTCGTGTCTGTGTAATGTAAACAATTATACAACAATTAATAGGTCTGATTTACTTTAAAGTATATTTTCTTCTTTTAAGTATATGTAAATTAAAGCTTGTTTTAAAAATGTTTTTCTATTAATTTATTTAATGTGTTTTTATAGTTTAAAAAAATTGGCATGGTATTATTTTTGCGGTTTTCCTGTTTCTGCACGCGCACTCGTTAGGTTTAAAAGTTGCTGCTTTCTTCTTTGCAAAAAACACTGCGGCGGCTTTTTTTCTTGCAGCTAACTGACTATTCTGGTAAATATTTTAGTGATTTCAGAGGTACCAACCATATAATATTTTGACACTATACAATTAATCTAACGTAAATGGACGTCGCGCGTTTGCTAAAATATATTAATAAAAGAGAAAATATACCGGGTTTTTTTCCTTATGACAGCGCGTGAATTATTGTATGCCGAATTACTTTAGCATCGCGAGTGCCGGGTTTTTCGATATTAAACCTTTTTTTTCTAGTTCCGTTTGCAAGCACTAAAACATGCAAGTATTGCATTTTACAGCTCTTTTTAGACAACGCGGTAGTGCCACCACGGACGTTATTTTAAATAATTACTACCTAAATAGATGGTTTCCCCTGTAACATTTATATTCTTAAGATAAAAAATTAAATTTTGTATATCGGTATTTGACATTAATATGCAATGTCAATTAAACAGTGTATTTTAAACCAAGAAACTATATAAAAATTAATTTAATTGGATTTTGTTTTTTACAGCTTTTCCGGATGGAATAAAAGTTACAAAACAATAGAATGCGGGTTGCTCATTAGCATATCCTAAAAGTACATTTTCTTCCAAATAATTTGGTCAAAGTCACAAAGTCGGTATTTTGTAGTAAAGCTGTTTCTAAGAAACACTTAATAAATTATTTATTTAGTTTTAAAAGGTTATTAGTATCATTCTAGTGTTGTTAATCCCATCCGGAGAAGCCAATAAATTTATTTTCCATGGCCACTAAATTTAAAACAAATGGATTTAAGGTAGTCAAGGCTCCTTAAATTGATTTTATAAAATCTAAGTATTTGTGGAAAAGTGTTAACAAATTACACGTGAAGTGTAGTTTTATTTAGAATGTCATATAATATCGAAATAAAAAAATATATTCATTTAAAATGTACTAGGTATTACCGACTAAACCGGCAAAAATACAAATAAGTAAATTGCACCAATATATATATATATATATATATATATATATATATATATATATATATATATATATATATATATATATATATATATATATATATATATATATATATATATATATATATATATATATATTATATATATATATATATATATATATATATATATATATATATATATATATATATATATATATATATATATATATATATATATATATATATATATATATATATATATATATATATATATAATAATATTATATATATATATATATATATATATATATATATATACTGGTGGTCATATTTACCAATTTAAAAGTACCAGTCATTTTAGGATAAACCAGAAAAAATAAAAAACAAGTAAATTGCAGCAACAAACAAATTTACACAAGAAAATTTTCAAATTGTAAAAATGCCTTAGGGATTGCTTTATAAACCTTGCTATATTTCACTGTTTACCTTAAAATAGAATACACCTTTATAAAACATGAAGAGTAATACCAAAGCCACAGGATAGTATTTATAAATCCACTGTGAAAAAACAATTGCTTTTTAATTTTCACCAAGTTATGTTACCACGTGTATTATATTTCGTAGACCTAAGCGGGGTAGCACAATGTAACGTCAGTGAAATAAAAATACATTTAAAGAAATTCTGTAACTTTAATTTTACACTTCATATTTACACAAATGTGCAGAATTTTCCATAAAAGATTAAAAAGGCTGATATGATGTGTGGAACTAAGTTCATGTTTAAGTGCTTAAATTTTATACCAAAACCGTTATTAAACCATGCTCAAATACTCGGTGGTAAAAGTTACAAAATACTAATAAAAAATTAAAATAACTATGTTGTAATGGTCTAGGTCAGGTCGGTATTAAAGGGGAGTTCTAGGGGGGCATAGGGGTCATAGCCTTGCACCAGACGGGTCTACATAGTAACAGAAGAATGAAAAAAAATAAAACAAAATGTATTCGGAAGAAAATGCAAATAAAAAGATCAAGATATGAAAAGATATTTAAAAAAAAATGACCAAATATAAAAATTTAAAAAACGTGAAGGTAAATTGTCAGCAAATATATAAAAACAAATAATGAGCCATATAATTAAAAAAATCACACAAAAAAATGTGACTGAATTTAAACATTATAGGTATAAAGGTGCACTTATGTACTTTGAATAATATTTTTCTAAAATTAAATTTACCTTTACTTAATTTTTTTACTATTTTTTATAAACATACATATCTGGATCCGTGGCCGAAACACACAGTAAGTAACTAGTGCTTAAGCCCTTCCAACGTCGGCTGGCTAGTTGCGCCCCTGCCTACAAACACATTACAGCATTTAAAATATATCCATAATTCAAGCCATGCTCCCACTTTAAATTGTCCCCTGGATCCACCCTTGGTATTAACATGCAAAGTTGATTATGTACAGTAATATGCTAAAAAAGTTGGTTGTTTAAATATTCATTAACATAAAGTTAGCTACAGTTTTCGTTTAAAATTTGGATGTTTTAGGTTCATTGCAAGACAGTTTGTTTAACTGCAGCTTTAAACCCACGTAAAAAATTAATTAATTTAATATTGCTTTACATACTAATAGACATAACCAGTATAATTAAGTAACTATAATCGGGTAAGAAATTATTAAATTCTTACCTGGATTTCGATAGTAATCTAAATATTAAACCCCTTTTGGGCTGTATACTTTTTAAAATGCCCTTGCATGCATTTTACGAGGTCTTCTAAACTGTTAACATTTACAAAGGATGGAGTAATCGGGTTATTCTTTGCTTTATGATATTCCATACATATTGAATAGGTAGAAGGGCTAGAAGTCCTAGGTGACCACGAAGAAAAAAGTCCAGTCCATAGTTTGCCTAATAACGTAAGAGTGGGCCTTTTTTTGTAAAAAAAAAACAGTTTTTAACATATGGTAGATTCTGAGTAACCAGTTTTTTTATAAAAATTGATTTGTGACATCATATTGCCTTTTATAGAAATAACAGTTGACCTACTACCATGTGCAGTGGGTCCTCAAATCATAACCTTTAACAGTATGATATACGTGCTTTTAAACAGAAAACCGTTTATCTCGTCTATAGCTCTACTAAAAGCAATAAAATTTAACACTGTCATTTATAAATGAAACTTGATTGTGGCTGTGTGCACGTAAGAATTTAGGGAATGAAGAGACTTTGTATTTCGTGCAAATTTTATTTAAAAATCCTAGCGCTTTCGGTAAATCCATCATCAGTGCTATCTACAAGCAAAAAATGAACTTTTAAAGTAAATTGAAAAACTGTTAGAATATTTTTAAAGGGAAATTGTCAAGAAAGATGTATTTTAATAAATTCTTTAAATTTTAAATCTATTTTACGTGAAATTAAACGTTAAATATGGTTAATCAAGATGAATGTAGTAGACTTAGTATGGAAAAGGAATAAGCAAAAGAAAAGTTCAAAACTTACTCGTCGTCAAGCAGGAGCCGTAGCAATTTGAGCCAACAAAACATGTAGAGGGCTTTAGTAAAATATCACATTATTACACAAATTAAAATAAAAGACAATGTTGTTTGACTTTTATTTTAATTTTTGTAATAATGTGATATTTTACTAATGTGTAATAATGTGATATTTTACTAAAGCCCTCCACGTGTTTTGTCGGCTCAAATTGCTACGGCTCCTGCTTGACGACGAGTAAGTTTTGAACTTTCCTTTTGCTTATTCCTTTTCCATACTAACGGCCGAGTGATGATCGCGTTGTTAAATTTAGCAATGGACTTAGCAATTGTTAGAAGTTAACAACGGTTTAGAATGTTTAACAAAACATCACTGTCAGTGTTACTCAATGATTTTAGTAGGCAACCTGTTTAAATCTGACATGATGGTTTTACCGAAAGCGCTCTGCTAGGATTTTTAAATAAAATTTGCACGAAATACAGTCTCTTCATTCCCTACTGTCATTTATGCCTTACTGGTTTAAATTTATTTTACGTTGTTACTCCAACAATATTTAGGTCCATCTAACTTGTGCTGGATTTAACGTGTACTCAGGCGGATCCACAGAGGCTCTTTACAATTTAAAATTTTGCCGCCCAAGCAAAAGGACATCTCTTCTTAAATTATCATCTTTTTAATAACTCAGTACAGTTCTCCTAATAAAAGCGACAATCATCATACATAAGACCTACAATTCGTTTTCGTTCAAACAAGCTATTAATCATGACTAATACTACCTAAAGAATCATTATCACGCCTAAATGTATTCAGATTCGCAAATTTATGGAATCCCTTTAGCGGTAATATTTCAGAAAAGCAATTTTAATATCAAATATTATCCATGGATCCTAACCCTCATATTTTACGTTTTACCAATAAAGAAGAGCGAAAGTTAAATTAACAGTGTTGCCAAAATTAGATCAGTGGAATATGGTCTAGATAACTAAAAGATACTGTAATGATTATGATGATTATACACATACAGAATGAGATTAGAAACTCGAAACGGGAACAGATGAAAAAATAATGTATTTTTAAGTTCAGTAATTCGTTGCTTAAGAATTTTAGGTGTTTTTAATTTGCAATGAATATAGTAAAATCTAAAATGTTGCAATAGTTAATTAAATTAGACCAATAAAATGCTGCTAAATTAAATATTATTTCTGTTTTGCTTAAAAATTTGGTAATTGTTTGAGAAAGCGTATACTTATATTTTTATTATAAACAATTGGGTAAATTTCAACTACAAAACATGTAAACTATTTCTAGAATAATATTATAAAGAACTTTCTAGCAAGATTTAAGTAAAAATTATGTTTATTTTAAAAGTATTATTTTTTCCTCTACTTTTAACCTACCTATGTCTATTATGCGTATTTAAACAGATATAACAGATTAAAATACTGCTTTTTTTCACAGTACATACACCTAGAGTTTTGTTTATAAGTATTAAATTACTTTTTGTCTTTTTAGAAAACAAGGTATTTTTGTTAACTAAGAGACTTTTATTTTAGACAATACAATATTGCTATTTTTTTGTTAATCTTATATTGTAACAGTATCGCGTAAAATAAATTTTATTTTGCCAACGTCAATGGCCTTAGGATCTAAAGAAGTCAATAACAAAAAATCCTTTTGTTTTTTTTACAATGACGGCCCAGAGCAACATCTTACAGCTTTTCATAAAACAAAGAAGCTACAGTATATTAGACGAAAATCTATGTCATCCAAGCCTGTGTTTATAAAAATGCGAGAAGAAGATATCACAACCAAAACAAATGCATTTTTTCAGAGAGTCAAGCTACCTTAAAAGCCTTAAATTCTTATCTTTATACATCCAAGATCATGATGAGGTTACTAAATGTCCTAGAACTACTTGTTAACTGGAACATCAAAATAGAACTTTTCTGGGTTTCTAGGCACACAAAAATAAAAGGCAATAAGAAAGCAAATGAACTGCAAGAGTCGATTCAAAAATAAAATAAAACGCATTTTTAAAATTTTATCGCCTATACCTTTGTAAATATTGGTCGTAGCGAAAAACTATAGAAAAAAAAGTTTCACAAATAAATTTTATACAGGATAGATTCAATTTGAAACCGCAAAATGCATTAATCTTGCTGCCAAATAGTGAAAAACAAAAAAAAAAACAGGGTAAAAAAACGTAGTTTTTGCATGCATTTTTTGACTTCTTAGATTTTTCTGAGGGTCTCCATATACGGTTAAAAATAACTTAATGCTATGATTAAATATCGTGCAAAATTGGGTTATAATCGGTTCGATAGTCTTTGCAAAATAATTTTGCAATCCAATTAGGTTTAAAAAATTGACAATTTTGCTAACTGTGCGTGAGTCTAGAATGTGGGACTTGGACATTTTTTTTTCTCACATAAACTAAATATTCTATACTTTTAAACGTTTTTTAAAAGTAAAACTCGGATAATTTGGCCGCCGTTAGCAATTGTTCAAAGTAATAGTTTTTTTGCCTTTAAATAAATGTAGTCAATTAATAATAAAAGATTTTACTAAAAATTAGGTTTGAAAGTACTTGCAAGGACGCTTCTTCTCATATATCGAAATCGTCGATCGGTCGCCAAAGTTAACCGGCGTTTACTGTAAATTTATAAACAATAATTACTAATATTAACTTTTTTCACATGGTTTACATACAATTATTGTGTTATTTTGATTTACATTTTGGTAACAGAATGATTTTAGAGCAAAAACATATGTCTTTTTTCATTTGTTTAAACAAAATTCTACACACAGTAAGTATATTGTTAAACAATTGTCGAGAGCTCCTAAATAATTCGATTTTAAGTTTTTAACAACTGTAGAATTTAATGGTGTAAATATATTTTTTTACAATTAATAGTTTAATAGTTATTAACAGAAAAATCGAAGTTTTATATGGGACACCCTGTATATTTTTGAATAATTGAAAATAACTTTAAATTACCCTCCAAAAAGATAGCACACTTAATATTTTGCTCGAGTTCTCTTTGAAATAAAGAATTTTTAATAGTTCGCCCACTTTGAACAAGTAGGCTTAGGACGCCGCGGGACGCGGCCATGATAAAGAAAACAAATGCTTATTGATAATTGTCAAATTGTGATTTTGGCTGTAAACACGCCGTAATTTAGTCAAATCTTTCAAATAAATTTAAAATGAAATTTGAAAATTATGAAAAGTGGGATATAGTTGGTTTTATACAAGCCGGGGAGAATCCAGAAGCAGCAAGCAATTTATACCACAACCAATATCCAGAAAGAAGACAACCCTTTAAAGATATTTTTGGAAGATTGCGACACAACCTTATTAATACTGGCCAGTTTGAGAAAAAAAAGTCAAAACAGTATATAACAAATAGGGATAAGGAGTTAGAAGAGATAGTAGTTTTAGGAGCCGTTCAAAATAATCCTAAAACGTCAACACGAAAATTGAAAACGTTAACAGGACTGGCAAGAACTAATGTTAGACGAACTTTAAAGAAATACAAATATAAGCCATACAGGACCAGAAAAGTGCATCATCTTAGACCTGGAGTTTTTGAACGCCGCATAGATTTTTGTCGGTGGTTTCTGGAAAAATGTAACCGTGGCGATTTCCCACGGTTGTATTTGGACTGACGAAGCGTATAAAGCAGTGTCGATATTTTTAACAGCTATAACTCGTATACTTGGGCGCAACAAAACCCCCATTCAGTAGTCGAGCTAAGAAACCACGGAAGATTTGTGTTTAGTGTCTGGGCAAAATTTTAGAGGTGGATTATTGGCCCCTTAATTTATAATGGTCACCCAATTATCTTCAACGATATTTAGAAATTTTAAGAAATACAAAATAAAAAACCTTCATTGATGATCTACCTCTAATGGATTCGGAAACATTATTTTTCCCCGCAAGAGGGACACCGCCTCACAACGCTGAAATTATTAATAATTTTTTAGCAGATAACTTTGACAATAATTGGATAGCTAACCAAGGTCCCAGTCAAGGTCACCGGACTTAACGCCCATGGATTTTTATCTTTGGGGAAGACTGAAGGACCTTATTTTTAAATTACCTATATGTTCTAGACGAGAATTAGAATTAGCGGTTGTGCAAGGGTTTGCATCTCTCACCCCTCTTGAATTGATAAATTCTGCAAGAAATGTCCGGAAACGGTGCCGTTTGTGCATAAGAGAGACCGGTCGACAATTCGAACATCTCCTGTAGCTAAATCTCTTGCGCTGGTTTATTACTTTTTATTGTTGTTTTTTATATTATTTGTTAATTCTATTCTAAATATAGTTTACATTGTTATAAAATTCGACATCATTCATTGTAAATATAAGTTTCATTTTATAAAATATTAAGTATGCTATATTTTTGGAAAGGTAATTTAAAGTTATTGTCAATTATTCAAAAATATACAGGGTGTCTCATATGAAACATCGATTTTTCTGTTAATAACTGTTAAACTATTGATTGTAAAAAAATATATTTACACCATTAAATTCTACGTAAAAAGTTGCTTTGGAAATGTTTTTACAGAAACTTAAAATTTTCCAGAGCAAAAAAGTTACAGCGATTTTTTAAAAATTCACTTTTTTGAAAAACACCCTGTAACTCAGATATGGTAACAGATATCGATGTGCGGTTTTTACCATTATGTTATTGACGAAAATTGAGCTCCAGACACCGACATTAATTTTCATTATCTCCTTTAAAAATGGGAGTTTCCCTTTAAAAGTGCCCAATTTGGCCCACCCTGTACAATACAATAAACAATTTACCCTATTTAAAGGAAAATATAATTTAAAAGACGGAATATTTATTATTAAAAAAATAATAATAAACCCAAACGCACAAAATCTCCTTAGGTCTTCAAAAAAAAATACCCAACCAACCTCCCACATCCAAAACTTCTTTCTTTTTACAGATATATTTTTACAACAATAATTTAGGGTGCAAATATCAAACTGGTGCTCATTTACTCAGTTGCTGTAAACATTCCCCATAGAATATAACACTAAGACATTATTGGTTTTTTGCATGGTGGTGATATGTATAAATTATTTTTAAAAGATTTTTTTATTTAACATTACTTTTAATATCATGTCACACATTTCAAAATAATTAGTGCTAAATTATTTTACTTTTACAACTAGACTATGTTTACAGTATGTATATTGATTACTTGCCAGTCTATTAAAAGGAAGCCTGGCGTTAAGGAGCGTATATATTCAGTGAAAGTTTTAATTGCAAAATAAGTAGGACCGCATAAAAAATAAATTATATACTCCTGCTAAACAAAAAGGTTAGGTTTATTCTATGTATGAAATTGTACAAGTTATTTAACCACCACGTATTTGTTAGATTTATTTGTTTATTAAATTCTTTAAAAAATTAAGTAAAAGAAACTACAAAAATCCCAAACTAATAGTAGTTGTTACATTCTATATTAGACGAACCCCTGGGGTGAACTTTCTTGAAATTGTCCTCTTGTATCTTCTGTACCGTTATTCGCAAGAAAAACTCTACACTTTTATTTATTTAGCTTACTATTGCAAAATTTTTGCAATTATGGTTTAAAGTTATTAAAAGTGTCTTACCATAGAAAAATATATCTTTGTAGTGGCGCATATTTCCAGTAACGGTATTTAAAAAAAAAATAATATAACAAAAAATTATGTAAATTTTTTTATTGTGTTTTTTTTTTAATTCGTAAAAAAAAAAAATACTCTAAAAAATGTATTAAGAATTCTTACTTACTTATTTTTCAAAGTTTTGATGTCCAAACCTAGATATTTTTTTAATTAATTTTTATCTTTTCTTGCAGGGTAAAGACTTACCAGCCAAAGATCTATCAGGCACAAGTGATCCATACGTTAGGGTTACACTACTCCCCGATAAAAAGCACAGATTAGAGACCAAAATTAAGAGAAGGACCCTTAATCCCAGATGGAACGAAACGTTTTATTTTGAGGGATTTCCCATTCAGAAATTACAATCTAGGGTTTTGCATTTACACGTATTTGATTACGATAGGTTTTCCAGGGATGATTCAATTGGAGAAATGTTCTTGCCTTTGTGCCAGGTAAGTTTTCTTATGTGGAAAAGTACGTTCCCTGACCCTGTTTTTAGTATATTTTTACGAGAGTCATTTTATGACAGTTGTCTTTTCGTAAATTTGTCTTTTTACAAAGATCCTAGTCGTTTTATAAAGCGTCAGCGTATCAGGTAAATTAATTAAGCTACATGATATGCCTAGGCTTATCATAAAGAGCCGGCTCTGTTTAGTTATTTTGTAACATTCCCTGTTGTTGTTAAAGTTTAAACTATAATTTTCATAAAGAGATAGATTTTACTTAAATGTAATGTGGATATATATATATATATATATATATATATATATATATATATATATATATATATATATATATATATATATATATATATATATATATATTTAAAATTAATTTTATTTATTAATATATATATATATATTATATATATATATATATATATTATAATAATATATATATATATATATATATATATATATATATATATATATATTTTAAAAAGGTTAATTTCTTGGACTGTGATTTAATTATATTTTTCAGGAATTCTTTTTTTTTAGTCCATTAAATGACGTGGAAAAAAAGAAAAGTGTTTTTTTCAAAAATTGTTGCAGACTACTACTACTACTGTTTGAAAAAGGATAGGAAATTTCAAGCCGAAACGTCACAATTAAAAAAAATATATTTTTCTGAAAAAACACTTTCCTTTTTTTCACTGTCATTTGAAGGACTGCAAAACTCAAGAAAAAGAATATCTGAAAAAAAAATATATATATATATATATATATATATATATATATATATATATATATATATATATATATATATATATATATAAACATCGAAATACCTTCGAATAATTCTAGGGGTGAATTTCTTTTTCCCCTTTTTTTTTATTTTTTTTAATAATTTTTTTTTTTAAATCAGGGCCCTACCGCCAAGGAAATGATTTAATTTGTTCATATTTTTATTAAATGTCAATTCACCAGCATGTACTATTTTCTTTGGAGAGTATTTTCTCGAAAACGGCTAGCCTGACAGGTTTTCTATAAGAACACTTTTTATGTTATTTATACGGCGAAATCAAAATTTCTAAAGAAAATTGCAAAAATAATCAGTAATCTACAAAAATAAAGAAAGTATTTTTGTACAGTATCTGATTCAGTTTCTTTAGTCAGTAGCTTAGCCAGATTAATAAACCGCACAAGGTAATGCAATTCTGTTGCAAAAAAGCCTACCAATACTTATCTTTTAATTTTAAGCAGTCAGGTTTTGCAAATAAAAATTGTATAACCTTGTGAGCGCTCCTTTTGTGAATGGCGTCAGCTTCAAAAAAGCTTGGATTTTTCTGTAAGACCAGAAATTTTTTCTAGCTAATCTGTTAACTCTGTATGTACCAACCAAAAGCTCTAACGGACCTTTGCTCTTTTGTGGGTATTTTTTCAACTCCTTCTTTGAGGATTTCGCCAATATAATTGCCGCTCCCCAGCAGCTCGCCACAGAGTAACCCATAAAGCCATTTTTATACATTTCTGTTTATTTCTTTATTCCTAGGATGTTTAGACCGTGTAACCCGCAGCCTGTAGAAATATTTTTTCTTACAAACCTTTTAGTCACATTTTGATAAACTGTATTGTACTTTATCAAGACACCCTCGATACCTTATCACTTTTGCCTAAACCATCGTGGTCTGTTCTAAGATTTAAAAACTAACATTTTATTTTTAAGCCATTTTCTTTTTCCACTACTCCGGTTCCTGTAATCACTAGTTGTTCTAAGATTAAAAATATTTTAATTTAACATAAAATATTGCAACATCTGAGCAAAAGCTGCACTTTGACATTCCGCATAACTCAAAAAATTAATTTTAAATAAAGATAAAGAGCTACAAATCACTGTAAAGTGGCACAGCAGAGCAAAATTACCTTTTGAAACTTTGTGTACACAATAATAAATTCACAAAAATTAAAAACGTATGGTGTTCTTTGTTCTAACTTTGCTTTTCGCATTTAATATCAAAACAACTAACTAAGAGGAAGCTGTCAATAAAATCTGGATTATAGGTTAAGTTTACTAGAATTAAATAAAGATTTTCATAGGTAGTCCAGCCATTCTTTTAATATTTAATAATGGGAATTGATAGATTAGGCAATATAAGCACCTGCAGCATTCCTTTTTTTAAATTTAAAAACTAAATTTAGATATTTTTATTTCCTCTCACTTTTAGTAAGAAAGTAGTACTCTATATTAGAATACGTTTTTTTTATCTGGAAAACAGCTTTTCCCACAACCCTTGGCATTCTAAATTCTATCCAAAAACTCCAGTCTTACCGAAAAGCTGTAGATGACCTGTTTCTCTGTTTATGTATTTCCATTTTCCTGCTCTGAAGAATTAAGTACTACAGTTTCTTTTTTTGCAAATCTCCCTAAGGCAACACACAAAACCTCTCCTTTACACTTCCTTATATTAGATCTAAATACACCTTGAACTTTTCACTTTCTCTACTCTTTTATTCCTAGAGTATCTAGAACGTGAGACTGTAGTAGTATTTCCCACTCCCCCTAAACTCAAATATCTAAGTTACTATTTACTTCCTGTAAGATACCCAAGGTACGTTAGTATTAAGGTTTAAATCCTTGTGGACTGTCACAAGATTAAAAAGTAAAATAAATAAATAGATTATTTCGTTGGTAATTCTTTTTTTTTTTAATGTAGAATGTTTTTTTAGAAATTTCTGTTTTAAAGGTACCTTTTATGTTAAATATCTGTAAATATTTTATTTGCTTTTTTTTTCTTATTTGCAGCTTTCTTTCAAATTTTTAATAAAGACTTTTTATGCCCAAACGTTAAATAAAGATTATGTAACATATTTTTTTACTTATTTGGTAAAATAATTAAATTATTTATATAAATTTTTTAATTACAAATTTAAAGCACGTCTTTTAAGGGCATTAAAAACGTAAAATTATATAATAATTAAATATTTTTTTATTTAATATTAATTATATTTTATATTAAATATTATAAAAAAATTTATTTTTAATGAAGGGTGCGCAAATTTTAACATCAAATCCAATTGTTTTATTTTTTCATATTAAAAACATTTTTAATTTGTTTGAGTCGAAAAAAATCATTAGTTTAAAAAATATAGAAATAAACAAAATTTTTTTGGCCATTTTTGAAACATTCATTATTTAAATTAAAGAAACTAAAAAAAAAAATTTTTTTGATTTTTTTAAAATTTGAAAAAAGAAAAAAAACATTTCTTAAAATTTAAAGGGACTCTTAATTCCTTTTTTCTGTTAAGATTTAAAAACGGGCGGTCGTAGCAATTCCGATTCCTTTCTATCTTTTTTGGGTTTGGGTAGAAAAACAAAGGCCCCACAAAAAAATTTTTGGCTTCGGGGCGGGTCGGGGAAATTGGGTTTAAGGGTAAAGATTTTTACTCTTTTTGTTTGCCTTGATAGGCACCGCCATCGTAAATTTTCCGTCAAGGGATTTCCAAAGCTCTTTTTTAAATTTGCCGTTTTTAAAAAAGGCTTTGGGGAACATACACCTTCAAGTGAAATTTCCAAAAATTTTTTAATTGATTTGTTGAGATAAATTGGTTTCATTTTTAAAAACTTTCAAACCTATTGGTCTTGTTTTTTTGGGTAAAAAAGGGGGCATTTTTTGAACATCCGCCCCTTTGTGAAAGAAATTCTTCCAATTCTTGAAATTAGTCCATTTTTCAGTTTATCCCTCTGAAAGCTGACGGTTTTAATTTTTGTATTCCCCTCAAAAATCTTTCTCCATTCATCGGCTGGTTTATAAAATTTTGTATTAACAAGGTCTTCTTTGTCCACATTCCAAGTAAGAATAAAACCATTGTGTTTTTAAATATACTTTTTTAACTACAAAACGTTTGTTTTAGAAATAAAAAAAATGCAAAAGTTTAAACGTAGTTCTATTTGTCCAAAAAACAAAAGTCACAAAAAATTATCAAATCGGCATTGGGTCAAAATTTTTTTAAAGATTTAAGGAAGAAAAATGGTTTTTTTTAAATTGGTATATAATATACTATTAAAAATTTCACAAGATTTATTTGACATAATATATATATATATATATATATATATATATATATATATATATATATATATATATATATATATATATATATATATATATATATATATATATATATATATATATATATATATATTATATATATATATATATATATATATATATATATATATATATATATTTACTTTGCCTTAGCCAAACATAAATATGAAATATACCAAATGTTAGTTTAGGAAAAGGTTAAACATTTCACTCAAATATTGCTATGTAAACAGCGCAGCGTGTAACAAGTTCGTATTTATGCCAAGAGATTTTTAAACCGCTCTCTACCAATTAAATATTTAAACTGAGTAAAAAAATAACAAACTTGTAAAATTTTTGCTAATTATTTATTGAACGTAAAATATAACAATAGTATTACGACACTGCGGCTTCTTCACATGTTACAAAACTAGTTAGTACCTAAATATATTCTACTATTTTTGCCATTTAAGATAATCAAAAAGATTTAATAGTGGAGAATTTTGTAAGTCCAGTTAATCATTAAGCAATGAATTTGTGTTCTTAAATTTACTGATTTCGATACTGTCAAAAAAATTTGTAATATCTGAATAAGACGCAGAAAATTTAACAAGTTTGTTTGTTTTTTACATATTTTGAATATAAATTTTTATTAAGTAACAGCTCACTTTATTTAGTAATTAAATATTTATTATTTCTTTCCAAGAAGGCAGTTAACTTGTTTTCAGGGTTAAAATAAACAATTTTGGGCCTAACAAAAATCTTGTTAGAAAAGTGTTACAATTTTCTGTCATCAACTTACTTTTTTTATTAGGCACTTTAGATTTGTTTGTATTTATTTTATAATATAAACACAACATAAAATCGACAATTGTTTAAGGATTCCTCCTTTAAAATTGGCCCAGATTAACACATCTTTAATGTCAATGTCAATGAAATTATGTATTTTTTTCAAATCCATTTAATCCATTGTCTCACCTCAAAATAAATTTAAATTAAATATTACAAATGTTTTATAACTTTCAAAAACAATCAAAAGTATTATAAGATATAATAGGAATAAAAAGTGTAATTAAATTTTTGTAAAATTACTTTAAAATAATTTAAGAGAAAACAATAAACATTTATAATTCATGCAAATTGGGAAAATGGAAAACTTAAGCATTCAAGATTGCACTGCCGGAATGGCTCTTAGAAAATCTCATTCAGTTTTAAAACAAGGCCAACGTTTTAATGGCAACTATTGTTTATTTTCAGCTAAACACGCCACGCCAAGTCAGGATTATGAAAATTGGTTCTTTCGAAATGTAACGACTTTTATTCTTATGTATTATTTTTTTATGGTTATTTCGGTCCAAATGATTAAAAGTTACTAATTAATATATTTTTAAAATATAGTCTAGATAGACCGTCAGCCCATCGAACAGAAAAGAAACCAATTGTACACAGTATGCTCTTTAAAATAATGAATATGGATCATTTATTGATAGGTTTAACAGGATGGCTGCGGTTTATTGACTAAAAAATAGACCAAGAAAATGCAAAAATAGTCGATTTGGAGCTTTTTATAATCACTATGCCATCTTAAACAAACGAAATTAGTATGGTGAAAAATCATTGACATACACAGCTGACAAACCAATTTCTTTCATGCAAAGATTTTTAGTGCGATAAAAAGAGATGTTAATTTAATGGGCAAAGGTCTTAGCAAAATAAAGACAGACAAAAAAATGATGTTGCTCATTTCCCTTTTACCAACCCAATAAGAAGAGAGGAATACCGCGGGCAGGGCATTCGGTTGATTCGGCGGACGGCGATGAGCACTCGGCAGTATCAGTTCGACCCCGGACGTTAAAGGAATGATTGACAATCGCATTTTTTGGAGATTTTTTACAATATTTTCGTTTTTATACGGTGACGTTAATCACTGTTGTATTTAATACAACAGTTATTAAAAGGTTGTTGAATTGTTATTAGACTTAAGCTTAAAAACAAAATAAAAACAGCTATTCTAAATAAAAATAAACTCATTAACATTCTTAAAAAATAATGAAATTATGAATTCTAGTAATAAATTAAATAACTCCCCTGCCCTGCTGAGCTTCACAATACCCGAACCGATTATAAAACTTCGTCCCTACATTCCACAATATTCCCGGTGTAATGGAGTTAGTAACTTAACTAAATTTACAGGTCCTTTATGTGAATACCTGTAAACTAGTTGACTTATTTGGCTTCACAAACAAAAGTCAAGTCTATCACTTTAAGTGATGTAGAAAATAGCTGAACGCTTGTACTGCATCTTCCTGCATGCCTCAGCCAACAATATGCTAATGAATCGCAGTCGTCCGTCTTCGTATTGGAAGTGGAAGAGGGAAAATTATTATCGATCTTATTTCAAGCTGGTGCCATACCATATGTATCCTACTTTATTGCATTAAAAGCGACATGCAAGCTTTTGCCTTGCCAATCGTGTATGGGTAGGTCTGGTCGTTTATCATCCCAAGGCCAAGCTCGACCTTGGCTTTACCTAAAAAAAAGGTCATTTACCGCGTATATATCGTTTCGATGGCATACTAAGTATATTTGTTCCAAGATGGTTTTTTGTACTTTGTAGGTTTATTTTTTAGTCAATAAACCGCAGTTATCCTGTAAAACCTTAATAAATAATTAGCTCAGAGTCAATATTTACTATTTAAAGGGGCATGCTGGGTACAATTATTAATCCCTGTTTTGTTCAATGGTCTAAGAGTCTTAAATCGTTGGTACCCAAAGTGGTTTACATTGTCTTCGACCCCTTAAGTCGACTACCCCAATGAATCCAGAATTTTAATTTTTTAAAAATACATTGCACCTTATCAGCTACAAAAAAACCCATATTTGAAGTTGATGAATTTCCAAAAATTTAATAGTAGGTAAGCACAGGTGCTATTCAAAACAGAAAAACATGGCAAGGGGTCTACGAGATAAAAAATGTTTTGAGTGTAGGTAATTGATAGGTAACTTCTATTAGATATACAAAGCTTAGGCAAGGTAACTCTATTAAGAAACTAACAAGTGAAGTGGGTATTAACTGTTTTAAAAACAAACTCAACCTGACAGTCTTGTTGCAGTATTTTTTAAAAATCAAATATCCTTTCGGCTATTTACCAGACACGCAAAAAGGAACCGCTTCGGTCCAGGTCCCACAAAATCAATAGGGTATTTTCACTCAATTGATATTGAGAATGTTGTGTGTAAAATTAAAAGTAGAAACAAAATTTAAAAGCAAAACCTGCTAAATAACACGGAAAAATACAAACCCTTACTTTTCTATTTAATTCTTTAAATTATCATTGTAATTTAAATAGAGCGCCACTCACCTAACCAATCAAATTCAACTTGGATGCCAAGTCTGTTTAGAAAACGCCAACTTTGTAGATGTTGCGCATATCGATATCTATCGAATATTAAAAAGCTGACAACAAAGCAGAAATTCCACCAATAGAAAATTTAGGACCGTGACGTCACGGGTCTACAAAATTCAAACTTAAAATTGATTTTTAAGGCGTTTCCGGAGATCAAAAAAATCGGGAAAAAATATTTTCGGCCATTATTTTCATGTGGCTTTGCAATAAGCTAATAAAAAAATCATGAAAAATGCCTATTGATCCTTACAAACTTGCAGATTACCTAAAAAAGAAATTTTAAGTTTTTAAAATTTAAAAACCCAATAACGTTTTGGTGACAACTCGGTGAAACCTACCAAGCATTCGCCAAGTGCATAAAAAATATTAAACGTTTATAAAAATACAGAATTTAACAAATTAAAAATAAAAGTTTAATTTTTAAGAAAAAAAAAAAAGTTATTTAAAAAACATAAATTTGAAAAGTAATTTTCTTTAATTAAAGAAAAATAGCTGTATAGCATCAATATTAGTAAATTTAAATAGTACTGGTTCCCTTGGCTTAATGCTAAGGTTTAAAAAAAAACCTTTAAACTGTTTAACTTACCACCAATTTTATTTTTGAAAATTATAAATTTACCTATTACAACAAGTTAACTGTCATTTATGACATTGTGCCATAAAGAATTCTTAAAATTTTTAAGATCTTTAAAGCAAAATTTAAAAAAAATATTTTGAATATTGTTAAGTTTACATTCTTAAGTTTATTTTGTTTCTTAAAAACTTTGACCGACGTTTCACTAAAAAGGTTTTGTAATTTTAATATGTTTTTTTTTCTTAATTAGGTGGTCTTAAAGTGTGTAAGGGTTAATTTTCTTTGTGCACTCTGATAGTTTACATCTCTCTAGCCTGAAATCTGAAACGAAGCAGTCCCCACTTGCATAATAACATAATTAATATACATATTAGTACTTAATATTAAAAACCATACGATAGGTTTTTATTATTAACTAACATTTATACGACAAGCAGAATCTTGATCATGAATGTAATAATAATAGGCCCCTTTTCACACATTTTTTAGTTGCTAAAAATAACCCTTTATTAGCACGGTGCGCTATAGTCATTTTCTCTATTCACAATTACAGAATACTACACAGACACTAAAGTCAGTTTTCAGACACTTTTTGATTATTAAGTCTATTAAAAGAACCTTTATTTTTTAAAACTTAAAAGTATTAAAAAAACTACAGAAAAAGACAAGAATCCTAGGTACACGGCAAGAAACGAGTAAGTTTTTTTTGTTACGTCAAATTCTAAAGTTGTTTGGCTAAGCCCGACAGACCTTTGGTATGCGTACATTTATCCATTTTGTCTTTTTTCCTATTTCCAACTAGCAGTTGAAAATGTATAAAATTTGTAGTAACTATTTCTGCCAGTATTTTTACATTCAACTACACAACAATTATTATGCACCATTTTTAATAATTTAAATCAAGCATGATATAATGAAAATTTAACCACTGTGAGCGCTGCAATTGATTTAGCTGTCCCCACTATACACTCCGCTCCCTGCCAATACCTATACAGACAGGGGCACCCTACCAGGTATATAGCAATGGATGGGATGAATTGCGATTACCCTCTAGCACTGCAGCCGAGGTTCCAATCCTCAGTAAGTTTGTAACCACGGACGGGTTGGGATGTACTGCCATATTTCATTTTTTCATAATTATTTACGCATGTAGAAGATAAAATTCGCTATTGCTTATCAAAATTTTTTTGAATCAAAACAATAATAAAATGATTATTTTCATTCTAAGGAAAGAAAACATGTTATTCTAAAAAATCCCAACTAAAAACTTAAAAAATAATTCTACATACAAAAATTAAGTAAAACCAAAAAAAAATCCAAATAAATTAATTAATAAAGCAAGTATTCAAACAATCCACCGCTAAATAATGTCTTAAGCGATCATAGAAACTTCTTTGAACATTGTCTAACATCACAAGTGTAATTGTTTGAAAAACATTGCGAATTTTTACACCCAATTCATTAAGATTCATAGCGCGATCATCCCGAAAACCATAAATTTTGGATTTTGCATAACCCCAAAAAAAATAATCGTTATGAGCCAGATCAGAAGAGCGAGCGGGCCACGGTATTGTAGCTCTCAATCCAGCAATAAGACGGTTTGGAAAAGTATTATTTAAATAATCCAAAACCAAACGTGTATTATGTGCTGGAGAGCCATCTTGTTGAAACCACACTTCATTAAATCGAGGACCTGCCAATCGTCTAATTTCTGGAACTATTTGCTGTTGCGAAAGATCCAAGTATTTTTGACCAGTTAAGTTACCATTAATGAAGTATGGCCCAATAACATGTTCCCCATAAATACCGCTCCAGACATTTACCTTTTGAGGACGCTGAGTTCTAAGTTCAAAATACCTATGTAAATTTTCCTGAACCAATAACGGGTGTGAGTGGGACTATGCCTACCATGGAGTGGAAATGTGGACTCATCAGTAAAGACAATGTTTCAAATAAAATCTTCATTTTCATTTGCCTTATTCATCATGTTTTCACAAAACTCCATTCTCCTGATATTGTCCTCAGGATAAATTTCTTGGGTTTTTTAAACTTTGTATGAACGATACTTATTTTTTTTAATATTCTCCTCACCGTTCTTGTACTTAAATCAACCTCATCCGCAAGCGCACGTGTTGACAAAGTTGGATTTTCATTAATTAATGCCAACAAATTAATTTCTTTCGCTTCGCGTTCCTCATTAACTTCTTGGACGTTTTGTATTTTATGGTTTCTGGGAAAAACGCACCTGTATTTTTGGAAATTATTTATAATTCTTGGATAAGGATAATTCTCAGCAAATATATTTTTTACCCGCTGTAAAGAATTACCCCCATAATACCATTGAACAATTTTAACTTTTTCCTCAATTTGATAAATATCCATTTTACGTTTTAAATGTTAAGGATTTTTTAAAAACACACGTGTTCTTACCTTAAATTCGCCAGGCGAAATAATTTTTATACATTTATAATTCTCAACAAACTGAAAATTGGGGTGATTCTTTGTTGTGCCCCTGTCTGTATAACACTTTTGCCAAATATTTTTTTATACACAATTTTATTACAGAGTTACAAGAAGAGTTGCGTGGTAATCATGATTACTTACATGGCGTTTTTCTCAAACGATAATGAACAGATTTTAGAGCACCAAGCAGTTTTTTGTAAAATTTATTTTTTTATTTTAATAGTGATGGATTTTGACAGTAAAATTACTTTTTACATTTATTATATTACATATCTTATAAGCATTTAACCGATTTATCTTGAATTGGAATAAATTAACGAGAGTGATTTTCTTTTTTTGCTCGGAATAAAATAAAGAAAGGAAGCAAAAAAAACTAATATTGAAACTCAGCAGACCTCGTGTATACCTTTTTGGTCTGACGTGAAATTTAAAGACCCAGGCGTGAACTCTAAATCGTCCTTAGACCGAAATTATTTTTTTTAAGAAAATTTATTTAGCAAATGGTTCTTTAATAAGCAAAAAAGGAGATTTGACGTGTTTTTAAATAAAAATAAATTTTATGCAAAAGCCTATTGATAATCTTCAATTACCATAAATCCTTGCATGATATTACGATACAACAGATCCATCTAAAAAACATCATTATTTTCTCAGCGCCTTCTCTGCTTCTCCTATTTCGAAAACACTTTACTGATAAGCTCTTTTTAACGATAAACATAAATTCCCTGGATTACATCTTCACTTAAATTCGCCGAACCCTTTCCCATTTTTGCTTGCCCTAAACTGCGGTGTTTAGGGCTACATCATTTTTTCCACGCCGTTTAAATGCGGATATTGGAATCTTTTTTGGATTTTTTTACTGGCTTTAGTAGAACGCAGTGTGCCTCGACAGCGGGATATTAAATATTACATATAGCATTTTTATCTGCTGCTATATAAGCGGACGGCTAAATAATTTCTTTGCAAAAAATAAAGCACGTTGTTTTAAAAAGTTTCACTTTAAGTGACAGAGCCGCGATTTGTCCGTCATATGACATTTCTCCATTATAATGATAATAATAATAATAACATAGGCACACAAAAAAATAGGTGGTGTGTGCTGGGTGTCGGACTAGGATTTTCTGAAGTTTTTTTCGCTAAGCACGAATCTGAAAGTGAAAATTGGGGGTCAAACAGCAAATAATCGAGAAAAGGCGTAATTTCAGATATTAACGTTTTTTTATTTTTTTAATTTTAACATCAATATCTTAAAAACTATAAAAGATAAACAAAACTTTATGTGACATAAACAATGTAATTTTAAAAGGCTTTAATTTAAGTTATTTAACATTTTAGTTTTGATGCAATATTTTTCGAGTTATAATCAAAAAACCAAATTTTTAGGATTTTTTCAAGGAAGAAATTTGAAAATTAAATGTTTTTATTTTTGAATTGTTTTTGCAAAATTTAAGTGATTTGGGATTTAAATGATTAAAAAAATGATTTATTAAAAAAAATTACATTAATAAAAAAATCCTATTTTGGACTGAAATTTTTTGTCAAAATTACATTTTCGTTAATATCTCCTTTACTATTTATCTTATCAAAAATGTTTTTATAACTTTTTTATAGACAATTTAAAAAACTCCACTTTTTGTTTTATTAAATTTTTTGTATCTCTTATAGTTTATATAGTCGTAGTCCAAACATTTCGTGGTAGCAGGTTTCTGCCAACAAATATACCGTGTTGGTTTTTTGGAGTTTTTTTGATTTTTACTGTTTGACTCCCAATTTTCACTTCGTGTTCAGCGGAAAAAAACACGACAGAAAATTTTAGTCCGACACCCAACACACAGTCCTTTTTTTGTGGAGCTGTATAATAATATTGCTTTATTTTTATGTAAGAATAAACATCCTATATGAAATTAAACTATGATAATAACAAATATGATATGATGAAAAACGACTTTAAAGTATTCAGACAATAGACATATTATAAGCCTTTCCGAACAATAAGTTTTTGACGGACACTTTGAATTTATAAAAACTACCTATATTTTTAATACTAACAGCTAAATGCTTAAACTTTTTTTGAGTCATAAATTATTGACTTTTTATTAAAGTAAGACATAAATTTGGAAGATAAAGTTAATAATTTTGTCAAGTATTGTGCGAAAAATTCTTAATATTAATAAATCATTTTTTATATATTAAAGATCCGTTTCCAAAATATAGATAGAAGTAAATGTTCAAATTCTTTTTGATATAAATAATGGTTAACATGAGTCTTTGGACTAAGCTTTACAAATATATTGACTGCTCTCTTTTACCACAAAAACACTGAATATAATAAACACTGATAAGAATTTCCCCAAAACAATGGCCATATATTATATTCTATTCAAATAAAGCTTAATAAATAAATTTTAAAATGGAAAATTTTTCCAATTTATAAGGGAGTACTCTGATAGTATAACAATTGGATGCAAGTTTACTACATAAGTTTTCTATATGTTTTTTGCAATCAAAAATATTATTATGAAAAAATGATAAGATATTAGTTTTCGTTATATTAAAAGAAAGCAAGTTAGAGTTACTCAATCATTTCATTTTTAAATTAAATCATATAAATAATTTGTATTTTCGTTACCCCACAAAATAGTTGTATCATCCGCATACATTTTAAATATTTTCAGTAGGAAGGAACACCACAATTTATAATTTTGTTTTCTGACATAATATTATTATAACGTACAGTTTGTGATCTCTCTGAAAGATATGAATTGAATTAATTTAAAGAGGCACCACAGAATCCATAAATTAAATGTGTTTAGTTAATGCCAATTGTTGTAATTCTGCCTAGGTGGTCACCTGAATAGATAAGAGGTGAAAGTGGCTTATTTTTTAGGTAAAGGCTTTCATTGATCATATGCTTGAAAATGTGTCATCCGAGTAAGTAATGACATAACTAAACAAAATCCTTAAAGGCGGACACACGAGTGGATACAAAGAGGGTTTCGGAAAGGGGTAAAGGTGTTAAAAATTTGGGGAAAACGCCGCATTAGTGATATTTCTGCTTTTTTTACCACTTAATTTAGAATCCCTAAATACTCTAAATCCAAAGGGGTGGACTGCTTAGTGGATACCACTTACCTGGAGCACTTTTTCATACGTTGGCGATCGTATCTCGGTAGCTGTTCGATCAATTTTAACTTATAGATGTTATTTTCTTTGTTTTTAAATTCTGGTACCTAATCTATACATAATGCATCGATATGTTAATAAAAATCATTAAAAAAACTTTTAGATTTTCTTTTCTTTTATTTTTAAAATGTAAAAATGCGCTTGCACCCAATTCTTCATAAAAAATGATTTTTTATTGATTTATACGATATAATACGAGTAGATGGTAATTCATCAATTTATTTTTTAATTTCGATATTTTTAGAATAGAAAACGGTAAATATGCAGGGTTTTAATTTTGATATCCAAAAATTTCGGAAGAAACATATTTTTACCCTTTATTTACCAAATAAAGAAGATTGCAATTAATAATATTGATAGTGTGGCAATGTTCTATCAAATGTAAAACATAAGTAGATCTTTGTTTTTATAAAATATATTCCTGTGCTCTGAAATACTGACCCCTGGTTTTTTCCATTTACTTATTTTACTTTTATTGTCTCTAAGTGTTTATCTATATTTTTGTTGATTAAGTCTATTATTTTATGTCCCTTGTTTTTAAACTAAGGCTACTTTTTTTGAGGGTTTTTCTATTTAAGTAAGAGATTTAAATCTGTTATACCTTTTATTACTAATAAGATTAATTTGGAGCAGAGTTTGTTATTTAATTTGATGAATTACATAAATATACTTTTTCATCCGTTAATAGCTATTTGCTATTTAGTTTTCTCTTGATAGTTATTTTCATTAAAAGGTAAATTGGTTAGTCTATGGATCGTGGTATGGTATGCCACAAGCTTATGTCTTATTGTTTCTATAAGATGTACCGATTTTGTATTATATGCGGTGTATGTATGTGTAGGCTTGTAAATATTGAAAAACTATGTTTATCTACGAAATTTGTGATAGTTAAATTTGAGAAATTATTGAAATTATCGGTATCATTCAGTAAATTGGATAATATTATGTAGCCTATTTTAATCTTTTAGAAGTATTTTAACTATATTATTGTGCCTGTAAAACATAAAAGTATGTGATTTTTACACAATATAATTATTTTAAACAATACTGTAAAACGCACTTTTAGGATTTGTTGATATAAAATCCTCTCATACTTACCTAACATACTGTTAGGTATGTATGTCATAATACCTTATATACTCTATATAACTTATATTATTTATCTAACTACATTAAAAAAAAATGTGTAAGAGTTCCACCGTTTTCCTCTATTTCGTCAATTTTACCATAGATTATTGTAAAATAATAATAATTTATAACTAACTTTACTTTTCACGAATTGTAAATATGTTCTATAGTTTTGTGGCGGATTCATGTTTCAGTTTGTTTTTATTGGAATACTCGCCTTACTACCTTTTTGGGAAATGGGACCTCTTCGATCCAGGGTCCGAAATAAAACGAACTGACCCTGTTTAGCCCTACAGACCCCTATGAACCTGCAGATCGCCTGCAAAAAAAAAGATGAAAACTCCCCACAAAAAAACAAAAATAAAAATATAAATCTACGTTTCGGTGGCAAGTCGACGACTTTTGTCAGGATAAAACTAAAACAAAAGATTAAACTAAATTTTAAGAAATTTTCTCTAAAAACTTAGAAAGTTCTGACAGCTTTTTACTTTTTTTATGACGTTTTGTCATTTTTTTTATAACTGGTATAAATTATATGTTATTATTACTTTTTTTAATTGGTATTAATCGAAAATAAGCTGATAAAATAAATATTCATTATAAATACAATAAATATTAATATGTATTGGCTCTATTATGGCCATAAATCGTTTTTGGTATATTTTTCTTACCAAAATATCATAAAAATATAATTTATTATGTTGTATCCGATATAATTTATAAATTCAAAAAATTCTTACACTTCCTGAAAAGCTGCAAAAAGAACCGTTCACACGCATTTACATTATTCTGCGCATCCATTGTGAAAATGGATCATATTTCTTTTCGTATAAAGCTTTTCATTTAGAGAAAAGCAAAGTTTTTGTAGCTTTTTTTCATATTTTCAGAAATATTTAGAATTGACTGTGAGAGTAAAAATAACCTCACAACGCTATAAATTCGGCATTTTTAAAAAATAAATAATATTTAATTTTAAATAATTTTTAATAAATAAATTATTGTAGCGACTATAATCCTTATCGGGTGGTGACTTAATTCATAATTTTTGGTAATATGAGATACATTATTTAGTTTGTTTTTATTTTAGTGGTGAGAAGTTCAAAAAATAAACCACATATCCTTACCATAAAAAGTGTATGTTACAAGCAAATAATAAGAATGGTACAATAAAACTTTCTTTTTTGCAGGTTGACCTTAGCGAGAAACCTTCATTTTGGAAAGCCCTCAAACCTCCAGCAAAGGACAAATGCGGAGAACTGCTTACCTCCCTTTGCTATCATCCCAGTAACAGTATTCTTACTCTTACTTTGCTCAAAGCTCGCAATCTTAAGGCCAAGGATATCAATGGAAAGTCGGGTAAGTTCAAAATTTATCAGATTCGAAGGATGTCAATATTATTTTCAAAAAGCAAGGTGTTTTTATATTATATAGTTTAAATATTGACTGTAATACTATAAACAAAAAACATATAGGGTGATGCATCGTCGGGCGAGATATAGGAAATCCCATATAATTTTTAATGGGGTCAATTATTGGCTTCTCTAATTATTTTGGAGAAAAATTTTATTAAAGTTTATTAAAGGTCATACAAATTTACGTACACGGTAAAACTTTAGATTTTTCAGTTATACCGTTTGCGAGTCAGATGCAAAGATATTTTAAAAAATTGTTACTTTATTGTTACTTTATATTTATTAACAATAAAAATACCAGTAAGTTGTGAATTAACGTTGTCATTTTGATATTAAGTGTTTCATCATTATCAAAAAATCGTACTAACTAGTATTTTTATTGTTGTTCATAAATATGAAGCGATAATAAAGTAACAATTTTTAAAAATACAGGGTGGTCCACTAAGCGCGCGTCGGTAAATAGTTACTAAACCGTTGAACTTATAAGAAAATTTCTTAACAAAACTTTTAAAATTTCATCTCTGCTACAATCCAAAATTATTTTCTAGTATACAGGGTGCCTCAAAAAAGAGTAATATCAAAAATTATATTTTTCTTAAATGGAATACCCTATGTTTTTATATGGCAAATGAAGCCTCTGTGGGTTTGGTATTAACTTTAAATTTGATGTGGGTGAAATGCAGCGTTGCCAAGCTATGATTTTTTTAAAAATCAGTCAAAAACATACTTTTTTTAAACTGTTATGTCTCCGCCACTGTTTGTTAATTTCGCTGACAAATTTACATGTAATCCTATGTTGACCTACTTTATTCTAAACTTACTTCATTTTTAACTTAATTTATACCGTTGTCCAAAATATTTATTCAAACATCCCTATTTTCAATTCAATTTTGATTAATTTTTTTAAATACAACACCCTGTATATTATATTCGTTGAAAAGCTTAGTGTGCTCTTTCAGAAAACATTATTTTTGCCTTATTTATCCACTATCGTTTTGAAATATTAACGCTTTTCCGTAAATTTACACTCAAATTAGGAAATATCATAAGGGCATTGCTCAAGAAATCGAAATAATTGATACTCGGTGGCATAATAATACTACTCCTTTTTGTCTAATAAATTTATACCATTTTATTAACATTAAATAAATTATTTCAAAACACAACACAATAAAAGGTAACATAAATAAATTTACATAAACCCAATTAATTCATTAAATACTCA
Source organism: Listronotus oregonensis (assembly GCA_019359885.1). Taxonomy (NCBI): domain Eukaryota; kingdom Metazoa; phylum Arthropoda; class Insecta; order Coleoptera; family Curculionidae; genus Listronotus; species Listronotus oregonensis. The sequence continues at coordinate 58,618 of JAHBCN010001811.1, read as the reverse complement.
AATATCTACCATTTTGCTGTAAACACATATTGAATCTGTCGGTTAAAGATCTATTTACATTTGTAACATTAAGGGAGTTATTGATTAAATGCTTCTCTTATTCTTTCTCGCATATTTGCTGCTGTAGTTGGGGGTTCTTGTAGACAGTTCTTTAAAGTTCCCTCATAGGAAAAAATCAAGTTTTGTTAGATCTGGTGACCTTGGAGGCCAAGGAACAGGTCCTCTTCTTCCATCCAACGGCCTGGAAATTTTTCATCCAGAGTATTTCGTACTCCAGCACTGAAATGAGCAGTGCCATCTAACTGGAACTACATCCTTCCTAATAGTTGTAGTGGTATATTTTCTAGCAGATTATTAAGATCTTCATTTAAAAAAATTATTGGTTTCCAATTGGGCCTCCCCAAACATTTATACTCTACCTATATTGCTGGTCAACAGTCCTCGTAAAATGTTGATTAACATTGGCGTAAAAGTGTAAAAATTATTGTTTACATGACCATTAATTGTGGAATGTCGCCTCATCGTAAATAATACAATGTTAAAAATCGTACATTTCTCTAATTCGAGCAAGACCAGATACAGAAATTTATCCTATTTTCAAAGTCTTGTCCTTCAAGTGCTTGATTCAATTCACATGATATGGATGAAACTTATTCTTCTCAACATTCTTTTCACGAAGTTTGACCTAAGTTCAGCAATCACCTATGTCCGCTGCTTATGTGGTCTTTAACTACGATGCGACCACGTTAAATTCATTTTCTTCGTTTACCACTGCTTTATTCTCTTATGCTTTTCGTACTTAACTGTTCCAATCCTGTCAAATCTATCCATTAATCTTTGGAATGATCTTGCATCTGGATGTCTTCTCTCAGAAACCTTTCACTGTATACTCAGGATGCAGAATACAATTCTTAAAACATTCTCCAAGAATAAAATCATTTCAATTGATTCTTGCTGTGATACTTCATTTTAATTACCAAATACTTCTGAATAACGAAAAATAATATGCACAAGATGTAACAAAATGTCACAAGATTACATAAATAATTACTAAAACTGACATGCCAACGAGTATCAATTGTTTCGACTTCTTGAGCCATGCCGCCTACGATATTTCCCATTTTGAGTGTAAATTTACGGAAAAGCCTTAATATCTCAAAACGATAGTGCGATAGGTAAGGCAACATAATGTTTTTTAAAAGAGCACACTTAAAGCTTTCCAGCGGAAATATAATATACAGCGTTTGTATTTAAAAATTTTAATTGAAATAGAATTGAAAATAGAGATGTTAGAATAAATATTTTGGACACCCTGTATAATTAGCTTGGCAACGCTGCATTCGACCCCACATACAAATTTAAAGTTGAATACAGAACCCACAGGCTTCATTGACATTAAAACATAGGGTATTCCATTTAAGAAATAAATTTTGATATTACTCTTTTTGAGGCACCCTGTATACTAGAAAATAATTTTGTTGAGAGAAATTTTAAAAGTTTTGTAAAGAAAATTTTCTTATAAGTTGAACGGTCGCGCGCTTAGTGGACCACCCTGTATATTAGTAACTAACTGGCAAACGGTGTAACCAAAAGTTTTTACCATGGACGTAGATTTGCATGCCCTTCAATAAACTTTAATAAAATTAGTCTCCAAAAGTATTAGGAAAGCTAATAAATAGCCCCATTAAAAATTACATGGGATTTTCTATATCCCGTTCGACGATGTTAAAAAGTTATTTTTAAAATTTTATTTTTTACACCCACTCTTTGTATTACTCATTTTTATCTTCAATAAAATGTTTTGTTTTTTTTAATTAGGTAGGTGTTTTAGAAAATTTTACCTGTTATTTATTATTTTTATTTTTTTAATTTTTTTCTATAAAATATCTTATGTTATTGTTATGCAAGGTGTTTCTTAATAAAATACTAATAATTAACATTGTTTTGGGTCCATTTTAAGAAGAAAACTTTTTTTAAGAATTTTACTTTTTAACTACGAAGTGCTAAAGGTTTAAGGAAAAATTCTTTTTATGATAACTTTGGTATGACTCTAGATATTTTTTAAATACTAATACGATGAATTTCAAGGATTTCTATGCATCAAAAGGTATTTCCTGCTGTGCAAGATAAGTCACTGCTTTTTCTTAAAGTAAAAATTATTCTTTAAATCCTGTTTTTTGACCAAATCTATTCTCTTAATATTTTTTCGTTGGACATACGGTTTTCATAAAAAATAAAATTCATTTATTTGCAACTTACTGGAACACTTACACAAAAAAAGAATTTATGTAACTTGAAACAATAATTTATTTAAAAGAATAATTTTTAAATGGTTAAAATAGAAAATTAAAGTAACCCAAATATATTTTGGCATGCCAACACAATATTACGTTGAACGCAAAAAGAAATAAATAAAAACAAATGTTGAAAATGTCCACCTCCTATGTTCACACAATTGAGGTCCGGGGAATAGTCGCTGGATAAGTCGCAGAGGACCACATGCATGTGGTCCTCTGCGACTTATCCAGCGATTATTGTAATTTTGGTTTAACTATTCGCTCGCCAGAGCACTGCACTGGCGCTCAGCCCATTGTTCATAACCCATAATGATTTCTTATCAAAATAGGAAAATCTTCTATTAAAGCCGGCAAATTCTTTTTTAAGGAACTATCGGTAATTATGCCTATTTAAACTTCCATGAAGAATTAGGTTCAATTAAATAATCACTGCATATTCCAGTACAAATTTTAACAGAAAACTTCTTCTGGTGACAAGATTATAACATTTTCTATAGCCCACAAATTATTTTGTATAGCAGAAAATGTCTTTTGATGCATAAAAGATACGTACTACGTTACACAAAAATATCTAGGTATACCAAAGTCATCATGTTTTTGTTTAAGGCTTTAGCACATTTGGTTTAAAAGTTAGGACCCGTAGGATATATGATAATTAATATGAAGTAATTTTTTTAAATTGACGTGAAAAATTAACTCCCTGAGTATTAGCATGTTATTAAAAAACACTCTATATATCATATCATATGGCAAATATTATTAATCGAGCTTAGGTAAGTAGGTAGGTAGGTTTAAAGTGAGTGGACTTTTTACGCCCTCCACTGCGACCGCTCGGTCTATTGTGGCTCACACCTTTTTATATTTCTCCCAATAGGATCGGACTTCTAATGAATCCAATACCAGATTGGGAGAGAGTTCTTACATCTCCTCCCACTCGTGTCACTACCGGACACGAGCACAATGTGTTCCGATATGTTCTGTTGTCCCTGTCTCCTGGAAAGTATGACGACCAGACGATTAGATCTATCATGCCCTTCTCTCCCGGTCTAGTGACATGGATATCTACCAGGTCCTTGTTACAAGAACCAGATGGATTGGGTTAAGGGAACCCTTCCTAAGCACCTGTTTGTTCGGAATGGATTAGCCCTTCCCCGTAAAGAGGCGCCGGTGACTTCGGGGGCACCTTACGAAACGGATTCACTCGTTTCGGTCGGCGCACCTTTGTCTGCTTGTGACCTTGAGTGGCACCTCTCGAAACGGATTTATCCGTTTCGGTCAGCGCACCTTTGTCACTTTTTTCCTATGAAAGCGGTTCTGTCCGCTTTCTGTTTGGAGCTAGGGAAGTAATAGTCGACCACGGCAGAGCCCTGCATTACCGCGGTAAGGCTAGACACTCTGAGAGGTCGCCCTGTATCTCAGAGGCACCGTTGGAGACACCTGTTTAAGGCACAGTATGTCATACACTCATCAGCACGGTATGCTAACACCTTGAGTTAAGCCTTGTGTTCATCTTAGCTTCGGATCCCGGTCCATACGGTGGCAACAAGAGTTGCCGATAACTGGCAACTCTAGCGCATATTCCAAAAGATTCTACTGGGCCCAACCACAAACGACGATGTGTGAACACAGCGGTTGGGTAATCGAGCTTAAGGCAGATTTTAAAAAATCACACTTCTTTTACCCTAAACAGCAATTTAAAAGGAAGTTTTTGTATTTCTATATCAGATAATATTTAATATATATTTTATTAGAAACTAAATGTAATGTGTCGGATATTAAACTTCTTTAATATCTTTAGACATAGAACATAAATGATGACCAGTGAAATGGAGCATCAAATAATGGAATCAGACATATTCTGCAAAATATAGCGGTATTAACTGAGACAGATTACCACGTTATACAAATCCGAACATAAATCACAAAAGGGTCCCTATAAAAATTATTACCCAACGCGTTTTTTCAACTTAAGGCGAAAATTTTTCAAGCAATTTGTCAGACCGGACAAAAATTAAGATGATTTATCTATCTTAATCTGGTAATCCAAGATTTATTATATGCTGGAAACCAAGATAATTAATTTGTAAAAATAATACAGTTTTTAAGCAACTTTTAAGTATCACAATGTCACTTTATACTTTTTATGTACAGTCACTAAAATTAAAAATAGGCTAAAATTTCCGAATTCTTTGAACCTTCATTGATTTTTAAAAAAAATTAGAATCAAGCTTTTTTTACCCTCAACTTTAAGAGTGGCATGTGCTTAACTTGCGCTTTTTGCATTTTTTGGTTGAAACCCACTCCTTTTGCAAAAAATTAAAGAAATGCAAATTAAAGAATGTATTCAGTGAAAATCTTATTTAGTTAAATAGAATATATATTTTGTTAGATTTATAAGCATGATTAATGATTTCCGTCAATTTTTCAACCCTTAGAGACCATCCCTAAAGTCAAAAAAATCATTTAAACATTGTTTTTTGTCCCTGAAATATTAAATCGCGCATTAATATAACACTTAAATTTATTTGCTGCTTATGATATAATGTATTAATTTACTGCAAATTTTTAACCCTTAAAAGCCACCCCTTATTTTGACATCAATAAAAATATATTTCTTAGCAGCTTTATTAATTTCATATGTTTATTTGTAAATTAAAATTGATTTTACTAAACATTAAAAAAATATTTATTTATTAATTTTGAAATTTTAACCCTTAAAAGCCACACCTCAATGAAATCCACCAAAAAATATATTGTTAAGCCTTTTTAATCATTTCATTATTGTAAAATTTTGACCCTTAAAAACTCCTTTTATTATGAAATTTAAAAAAAAAATTGGCAGCTTTAATAGATTTAATTAATGACAATATATGAATAAACAAAAGTTTTTATTTATTATTTGTCAAAAGTAATAAATATAAATAACCAAAGCCTAATTAATGAAAATTTTAAAACTATTCTTCATCAAAACTATTATCAAAATCAACCTTCCTTTTTAGTCAATTGGAGGACAATTTTGACAATTGTCACCGCTGCATGTTACATATGTTGCATTAAAAAATATTCCAATTTCTCGGCAACAGCAAGAGGCACTCCAGCCTTTTCTGCAGTTTTAGTTATTAAACTAATTTCTTATCTGCTATTAAAAATTAGGGTTAAATAATAGTAAAAACCCAAAATGTCGGTTTTCTCCGATATTTCTGGCAATATTTAAGGTAATTATCTCAAGAGTTGCCTTCTTTCCGATTTTGACCAAATTTGGTATACGGGTGTTTTTTGGGGCGCTGATTACTGAATAGTTTTTTGGCAACGTTTCATTTTCGAAATATTTATCATCAAAGTTGAAAATCAAACTAACTTTATTTACACTATTCCTCCTTCTTTTTGCACAGAATTCTTAATTTTTACACTAAGTTGGCACACAATATTTCACAAACACCTTTTTAAAACTTGTTTTATATTTATCTTACAACCTTTTTTTCATTTAATTGCAAACCTCTACTTTCACACGCCCCAGCGTGGACGCAACCATGTATACACGGGATTTAATAAGCAAATATGGCCGCTGCCTTTGAACTTAAAAGTTGCTGAAAAATAGTTTTTCGTAATAAGCGCCCCAAAAAACTCCCGTTTACCAAATTTGGTCAAAATCGGAGCGGAGGCAACTTTCGAGACAATTATCATATTTAAAATTTCTACAATGTTTATGCACCAAATAACCAAGATAAAAAAAGATATGAATCCATATAAGAAATTTTAATTTTGTTAAAATGAAACGTTTTATATCGTTAAAGACGTTTAGAAAATCCATTAGCCGTGATATTAACTTAAACAAGACTGGGTTGATTTTATGAACGGTAAACGGCCGAGTGATGATCGCGTTGTTAAATTTAGCAATGGATTTAGCAATTATTAAATTAACAACGGTTTAGAATGTTTAACAAAACGTCATTGTCAATGTTATTCAATGATTTTAGTAGGCAACCTGTCAAAATCTGACATTTCGTTAAACAATCTAAACCGTTGTTAACTTTTAGCAATTGCTAAGTCCATTGCTAAATTTAACAACGCGATCATCACTCGGCCGAAAATACAGTAGACCACTTCGTTCAATAAATAGTTAATTTTAAGTAATTAAAGTAATAATCACTTCAAAAATTACCTTAATCAGGGCTTACGTTACTTTTAAATACATTATTTACATTTAAAAAGCCAACATTCAGCCTTATACTGTAAGAACATGGACTTGTTACGAACTTCAAATTATGAAGTAAAAATGACATTTGACAGATATTTTAATATTTGACATACAGTAAAAAACCTTAGTCAAGGTAGAAAATTGAAATGCATTTAGTTTGTTTATTGTCTAAATTTTATTATTTATTCTTTATCTTAACCAGAACTAGTATTTAAAGGTATTTTTTAATATTTAAGAAAACTGAGTTAGAGTCTCAAGCATTTCAAAATATCTGAGAGTACAATTTTTATTATAATTATTATTACCTTTAGACCTAGGGAAATTAATTTTTAAATAAATTAAGGTCTTTAATAATTGTTTACAGTTATTTATAACATAGAATTTTTTAGTCAAGAGATTACCACAAAAAGTTTTTCAAGACTAAAATTAGTATGGTTTCGTTTTAGAAAAACACCTAGTTAGTAACCATTGTTACAGACTTATTAAACGAATACAACAAATTTTTTTGTTCAGAAGTTTATCTTATACGAAAATGAACATATAATAGTTACTTGGTATGCCTTAAAGTTCAATTAGCCAATGTATAATGGATGTTACAGATTTTATTGTTGACGTAATTTGTTATGTTGTAAAATTTTTATTTAAAATGTTTTTTTAAATACTTTAACAAAAACGTAAGTAAACATAGATTAAAGAGAGCGGGGTAAATAAACGCTTTTCTTCTATTTTTTTGTCAGGCGCAAAAAAACAATGTTGTCAAGGGCAGACTTGAAATTAATTTCAAGCGATTTTACATTTAATCAGATGCATTTAGTGCATGCCAGTCCATTTCAACATTGTAATATAATCAATTTTTATTGAAATGGTTTTAACATCGAAATCAATGTCAATGTTTTTACAGCATAAGGATGATTATTTTTCTGACTTAAGTCAATACATTAAGCAGTATTTAAAGCAATAAATACATAAAAACTTATTGTTTCAGATCCTTATGTAAAGGTATGGCTACAGTTTGGCGACAAACGCGTGGAAAAACGCAAGACAGCAATCTACAAATGCACCCTTAATCCAGTCTTTAACGATTCATTTTCTTTCAATGTTCCTTGGGAGAAAATACGCGAATGTTCATTAGACATTATGGTCATGGACTTTGATAATATTGGAAGGAATGAGTTGATAGGAAGGATATTGCTAGCAGGTAAGTACATCATATGTTTGAGCAATAAAGTTTTAATAAGCCATTGTAAACAAAGTCTTTGCATGGCTAGAATTTTCTGCGTGATCTAAATTGGTATAAACTGTTTTTTTATTACAATCTTTTACACATGTGCAAAAAAATATTAAAGAATTCACTTCATAGCCTCTGAAACGATACAAATAGGCATTGTAACTTACATTTCACGTAACAAGAAGCACCTCAAATCTTTAAACCATAAAATATACTTCTCTCTCTGAGTAGGTTTGCTTTCTAATTCTCCAATGGTGCTGTGCCAACTTAATTTAGTTAGAAACCCCTTTCATTTACTACGAAATCAACAGTATTGTGGTTCGAAGTCTACAGTAGGTTAGGTTGGGTTTAAAGTGAGTGGATTTTTTACGCCCTCCACCACGACCGCTCGGTCTATTGTGACTCACACTTATTTATATTTCTCCCAATAGAATCAGACTTCTAATGAATTTGATTCCAAATTGGGAGAGAGTTCTTAGATCTCCTCTTACTCGTGCCGCTACCGGACACGAACACAATATGTGTTCTGGAGTCCTTGTCTCCTGGAAAGTATAAAGAGCTGATGATTAGATCCATCATGCCCTTCTCTCCCGGTATAGTGACGTGGGTAGCTACTAGGTCCTTGTTACAGGAACTAGATGTTTCTTCTGAGGCCGTATCTCCGTATATCCAAAAAAATGCAAGCTTTTTGGAGCAAACAGAAATTCCCTACCCTACAACCCTTAAAAATTCTTGCATTTTTCGTCACCTTTTCTATAAAAGTTGTTTTGTCCGCCTTCTGTTTGGATTGAGGGATCCCTCCCTAAGCACCTGTTGGTTCGAAATGAATTAGCCCTTCCCCGTGAAACAGGAGCCTGTGACTGCAAGGACACCTTTCGAAACGGATTCACCCGTTTCGGTCGGCGCACCTTTGTCTGCTTGTCACCTTGAGTGGCATCTCTCGAAACGGATTTATCCGTTTCGGTCAGAGCATCTTTGTCACTTTTTTCCTATGAAAGTGGTTCTGTCTGCTTTCTGTATGGAGTTAGAGAAGTAATAGTTCACCACGACAGAGCCCCGCATTATCGCAGTAAGGCTAGATACTCCGAGAGGTCACCCTGTATCTCAGAGGCACCGTTGAGACACCTGTTTAAAAAACAGAATATCATTCACTCATCAGCACGGTATACTAAAACCTTAAGTTCAGCCTTGTGTTTATCTTCGGATCCCGTTCCATACGCTAGCCACTGGTGTTGCCGATAACCGGCAACTCCAGATCATGTTACAAAAGATCCTACTGGATCCAACTACGGCATCAACGTGCAAACTCAGCGGTGGGAAGTCTTCAGTAACTTGTAAACTGTAAAAACGTTAACAAAGTGTCAAAATAATAAACGATTTTTAACGTCAAGATTTGATTATATCATTTCCAAGACGATGAAAGATAATATTAACAGAGTCAAGGCATTATGAGACAACGCATTTGAACGAGAATATCGTAACAAAGCAGAATGGCGTTTCTCTCCTGACCTAGTTATCATAATATATTATAGTTAAAGGAGTTACGTGCTTTAAATGAGAATGTAATTTGCTATTTTGCTTAGTTTGACACTAAATCTTGTTATTTATAATAACAGAAGTTTATTCATATATTATAACCTCCCAAAGGGTGTTTTATTTTTAATTCTTTTAGGTATTGAGAACAAAAATTTAGCACAGTAGGTTTTTAGTTTTTTTTTTATTATTTTATTTATTTTAGGAAATGACGAGAAACGTCGTCAGTACTAAAGCAGTAATACAGCTATGTAACAAACACTGGTATTTAAAGGGCGGTAATGATTAAGATAATTTAAGAGTTAAATTCATTAATCGCCAATTACGTGGGCAATTACAATATTTTTTCGGTAATGATCTTGTGATAAAATTGTAAAAAATGGTAATATCTCTTATTTTTTGGGATGTATTTCGGATTTAGGCAACCAACTTAAGAGATGTTTTAATAGTTGTTATTTCAATGACAAGGTAATAAACAGTGCCGAATTAAGCAAGCGCGAGGCCTGTAGCAAATTCTATCAAGGGGCCCTTGATATGCTGTGGGTTCGAGGTTTAGGAAAAAAATTAGTTTTTTAATAATCTCCTAACTTCTTAAAAAATCAATGAAAAATGTTTTCCCAACAAGACTTATTTTTTTTTAGTGTTTGGATATTATTATACCCTTCTAAGGTAGGCGCGCCCGTGCGATAGCAGCCACTCGTAATCCTATTTTTAATATTGAATAAAATTCTTGTTTATGGGGCTAGAGTTCTGCAAGTCAAAACTTTTTAAAGAAATTTCCCCTTTTTTAAGACTATTTTTCCGATTTTCGATATCGCTCATGATTATTGAATTATTATGAAAAAGCTGAGATCCTTTTTTTGTTTATGTTTATTGATAATAACAAATTAAAATTTTGATTTCCAGAAAAAAAATGTCTTTCTCAAAAGTAAATTTTACATCAAATGATCTATCGCCCATATTTTAGCCACAATTCTAACAGTTTTTCGCCAACTTTTAAAAATATGTTAAAATTGATATTTACTAGTGTAGGTTTTGATACCGCCATTCATCCATTGTTCGGGTGTCCATTGTACCGATAAGGGGTAGGATACGTAGCATTAGTTTAAAAAAAACACGTGTAAGACTCTTGCTTCTTGGAATTTAAACTTTTTTGGTTTTCCTGAAAATAGTTATTATTATTTATATTAGTTATAATATTTACTATTATATTATTATTATGCATTGCTTTTGGTAATGATCTTACTATGTCAGGATTACGAAATGGTTATAAAAAATTAAATTGAAGGAAATTACTCTTTTTGTTTGAAAGCATGAAACACTCCGCCTTTGGCGTCGTGTTCCAAACTTCCCTCTTACAAAATAAAATGTCAACCTTATTACTTATATCATAAATAACTATTTTGGAACTCATCTGCTATTCGTTCCAAAAAACTTGATTTTAGGTACTTTTTACAACTATTTTTAAAGTTTTTCATAGCATTTTTATTTTTACTTGTGACAATAATGATTACTTATTTTTAGGCAAAAATGGATCTGGTGCATCTGAAACTAAACACTGGCAAGACATGATAACGAAACCGAGACAAACCATAGTGCAGTGGCACAGGCTCAAACCTGAGTAGGGTGTCAAAATGTTATAATGGTAAAATTAGAGCATATTTTAATTATCTTAACATGTATCTCTACATCTATATATTTCATTTTATGTTTATGTCTATATTAATTTACTGACAAATATGGATTTATTGACAATAAGTTTTTAAAACAATATTTCCAAATTCGCATAAATTTTACTATATTTAAACCAAACATATAAACATTACTAGTTGTATCTAGCCAGACCAAAATTTTGGTATCATTTATGCTAACGCATAACGTACGGAATGAAAAGGATCACAGAACTGACAATATTTAAATTTGTATCATTTCTGTAAAAAAATTAAATTAGATCAAAATAGTATGTTTTGTTTACCGGGTATTTTTCAAGGCTTGTTTCCCTTTGTAATGCCCCATTGTTTATTTTTCAATTTTAATATTAAATTCTGACCTCTTTTTATAATGACATTTAAATGTATGAAAAATGATTTGATATTTTTTTTATAAATTAGCTGACTGGGTTCAGAACATAAATAACTCTATGTAATTCTTTACAAAAAATTTATTTATTAAGTGTTTTAACATTTCAATTCGATAAACAAAATATTTGAAAATCTTTTTCAAAAAACTATGACCTTAAATCGATTTTGAAAACTTGATCTGAAGAAGCCGTAAAAAATAAACGACGAATCAATCCGTTTTTTCATAACTACTTGATTAAAAATTACGCGTTTTAAGGTTAAAATTAAAATTTACAAAAGGTAATATTATAATGAAAAGTTAAAAAAATACAAAAAGATTAGAAGAAACTAAACAATGACAATGATTAGCAAATCACGCTTGGACCCATTAAAAAAAACGTTTTTGCATTTAAATATTTTTTGCGTTTTTAATAATAATAGTGGTGGTCTGAGTTCCTTTGGGGTTTTTTCTATTCTTTTGTAATTTTAAAGAATAACAAATTTAAACGGGTTTTTTAAGTATTTCTAGTTTGTCTCAATATGACAACGTCATTTAATGTAGGAAGTTTATAAGTATAACAAAAAATAATGGTTAGTTCTGGTTGGTTTATTTAGGTTGATAATATAATAAATTCAGAACTTGCCATATTTTTGTATTGGTGCAGAATTGTAAAAATAAGTGTGTTTGTTATAACAAAGTCTTAAATCTATGTACTTAGGACAAATCTGTCTCGATATTAAAATTACAATTATTTATTTTATTTAAATACTTTTAGGTTTTTTCTTATTGCTATTTATCAGAATCGCCGGAGATTAAAATAAAGTTAAAAATGATGTACCGAACGGAAACATGCACATTTCAAAAAGTCTTTATAATACCGTCATTGATTTGTAGATTTCAATCTATTTAAAAAATAACTTCTATTTTGTTTAAAGAATAATACTTAACAAGATATAATATCCAAACCGTTTCAAGTACCAATTCAACATTACTAATCTACATTCAAACCTGGGAACACGACAGTTGTTTAAATATGGTCGTTTTTCGATTTGTTTTTAACCATTCTGTCAATTTTACAACCTTATAGTCACAAGCTGTTATACGTGATTTTTTTTTTGGTTGGATAGATGCGGTTAGTAAATTCTTTAAAAAATTACTCTGTATTGGTAAAAAAATGTATCTTTTTTTTATTTTTTTTTTTTTGTAATATTGCTCACATACTTTCTTTCTAAATTAACATAAATAATAACTGTAAGGAAAACAAAAAGAAATTTAAAAAATTTGGAAATATTGACCTAGCTAGTACATTTCTTTAAAACGTTTAAAAAATTTATCAATTGGAAGGAAAATAATATCAGAAAACATTTTACGTTTAAAAAATAAGTGAATTGTGAAGGGTTAGAGATTATTTATTATATTTACTAGCACTAATAAATGAAAATTATTTGGAAACGAGACAGCTAAAACTCTTGTTTTATCCTGGAGTTTTTTTTATTTGTTTGAGAATGTAACTTTTATATAAAAATACTTGGATACTGTTAGCTACATTTTGCGTTTCTTGAAACTAAAACTTTCTTTATACTAAAGTTAACCCTGTAATTCAGTAAATTTTTAAACCCTTGATAAGCACGCCGTTGCTTGGTTTAAAACTACATTATGTTGCATGAGCAGCTATACGGTCAAAATATCTTAAATTAACTTTAAGTAGACATTAAAACTCTATAAAATCAAAAATATGTAACAATTTTCCGAATGAGAAAAGATGTTACCTCGTTGTTTTTACCCAAAACAAATACTGGTAACTTTTTAGTTAAAAAACCATTAATTAACTTCTGGAGTTCTACACAAAACAAAACTAAAAGTAATGAAAAAAATTCAAAAAAACTTAGATTTTTCAACATATGTTATGAAGGTCTAGAGAATTTTTTTACAATAAAAATAAATTTAAAAGATGCCACTCCGTTGGTTGAGACCGGCAATTAGTTACAGACCTTCTTTTTGATATTTTGCTGTAAAAAAGATTTTGTAAATTTCTTGTTTTATCTTTCATATTTTGGATTTAATAAAAAGAGTGTTCAAATTTAAGTTAATGCATGAAAACTCTCTTACCGATAAATAATAAAGGGAATATTAACTGAAGCAAAAAGGTACAATCCAGTCCCGTTGTAAAATTTAAAAGAACTATACACCATTTTAAAACATTTTAATAAGCAAAGAAAGTTAAGGAAAGATAATAATTTAAATATTGGCTTATTGATTTTTTATTATATTTGTACCGCAGTATTTTAATTTTCCTTTTTAATATTTAGGAAACTACTTACATATTTTATTATAGTACAGTTAATAAAATTTGGTAAATAAAATTCAAAGAGTTACGTAAAAACTGTACAAAATAGGCGTTTTAAAGAAAAAGCACAGAAATGTACAATAAGCTAAGAACTGAAAAAAGCAAATTAAGATTATCGCACAAACTGCTGTAAATGTTTTTTTTTCAAAATCGACTTTACCCCTTAGTCTTCTTAACCAATCAGTATTATTTGTAACATCTTAAAAATATGCAAAAAAATCTTACGCAATTTTAGATTTTACCATGTTCTTTTTTTAAACCAGTAAGAATCATGTTTTTTTTATATTTGTTAGTATAATCTTTAAAAATCTTTGTGGCTATGCTTCAACATATTTTTAATTATATGTACCAAAAATACTACAGAAAACCACGATAACTTTTTATCAAGTAAAAAATGTTTTTCTATACCTTACACATAACTAAAAAAGTTGTCTATATTTTTATATTTTAATAATTTTTTATTGCTTTTTAAGTCGTTTCTCCGGATATTGCTTTATAGGACTTTTAAAAATTATTGTACAGGACACAACCTGTACAGTATTTGGTATTATTCTAACACCTAAATTATGGGGTTTACTATACAAATAAAAATAATTAAATAAAAAAGTCACCAGTTTTTTAAAACTAAAATAAAAAAAATATCTACAAAATAAAATTGTTACAGTGTCTTAAACATATAAATATAAATGATTTTTGATTGTTAAACATAAAAAAATTTAAAAAATATATGCGTGTGACATTGAAAATGCAACACCGAGTAATCGCTCAAATATTTTTCAATTTTTTTGTTTTATGGAAAGGTGCAAATACCGTATTGAATAAGGACTCTGTTACAATATTGCCTGAATCATTATCTAATAAATTGTGTAAAATCGCCGGGGCTATTCTAATTAATTCTTAAGTCTGCGGGCATTGCATTAAATCAGGTCATTAATTTTATTTTGTAGAAACTCCAAAGCCACTTAAATTTTATGTCATGGTGGGAGAAAATCTATTATAAAGGCCCAAAGTTTTCTCTGTCCATCATATTACATATAATTTATAATAGGTGATAGATGAGAGCGACATGGCTGGTCAGGGGAAAAGGGTGCACGGCGCACCGTAGGACTGCAGACCAGAAAATGTAATTGATTTGACTTAAAGACGTTTGTCTGTAGCAGTAAACGATTAATTTACAATAAACCTAGATATTCTAAGGCGGTTTTTAAGGGCATTAATTCCGAAATGACGTTCTCTATAGAACTTATTTGACGTTCTAGCAAGTGCACTCTGAACTAAATATTTTAATCAATAATTACCGTATATGTATTTCTCAATTTACAATTTTTTCAATCAAAATTCCTGCTTCCGAAAATATAATATAAGCCGACCACTTACATATTTACTTAACTGAAAATTCAGCACTTCTTTTACTAGACGCATATCAAGACGATATTTTAGGAAGCCTAAAGTAACAATATTAATTGCCTAAAAAGTTTCTCGATTTATATACAGTACTAAATAAACAAAAATATTTTAGCTATGTGTACGTAAAAATTTAATAAATAAGGAAGCTTGGCTGTTCTGCAAATTTTCTTTATTATTAAAATCCCCGCAGGACGCTTTCGCTAGTCCAACCATTATTTGTTACCATTCGACGAAACGAAAAATTTAGCTTTGGAGCATACATACGTTAAAACCATATAACATTAAACAGTGTCACATTCTGCACCATAAAAGATCTAACAATTTAAAAACTGTATAATATTTTTAATTAAAAAAGAAAGTGAAAGTATTCAAAAAACAAACCCCTTACGGCACCATTTTCTGGAATCATTAACGTGTAAACAATCCGACAAACTGTCTAGAACCAAACAATTATTAAGTTTTATTTTTAATTCAAAAAATTAATAGCTTAAGATTTTATTAGTTAGTGGGTCTTGCATTTTCAATATCACACAAAAGATACCGTGTTTAATGTAATACCATAAATTTTTTAACTTATTACTAAAGTTGAATTTAAAAAAACAAATAAGACCTAAATCCTAAATACTTATACTTTGTTTCGTAAACCATGCTTCATATGGATCAAAATATAAAAGTAAACCCTGAACATAATCTATTGATCTACGAGATACATCTACTTAAAATAGAATGCTTTACCTATCGACATACGACACACCTTTTCTCTTACTAAATGTGAAATAAGTTAAAATATGTTTGTTTTTAAATAAAAACTTTATAGACATTTTCTACCTTTAATCATTTATAACCTATTTTTGCAATGTATAAAATTGTGCACGAAAATTATCACTAACCTATCGTACGTCTTTTAAAATATCTCTATTTGTTCTTATAAAATAAAAGAACTGGAAAAATATCTCTTTAAAAGAGAAATATTTTTTGTGATACCTTTAAAATGTTAATATAATATTGTTATAAATGTGAATATTTTAAATTATGGTAACTTAGATATTAACTATTAAAAAATATATTAATATAGCATAAGTTCTATATTCAATATCAAATCGGTATAAGAAAATGTTATAACTACATATATAAGGTTACGCAAGCTGTAAAATAATTTCTGTTAGTCATGATTATTGTAGTGAATGAAAATGGATTTAATTTATATTTTTTTAAAACTCACTTTCCACGACAGAAATTATTAAGCAGCATAGCTATAAATTTTTGAATATAGAACCAAAAATTTGTTATAAAAAATATTTAGGATATTTTTCTTAAAATATAAAATATTATGAATTATTTTTTAAAAGGTAAAGAGTTAAGGTAAATATCTAATTTACGTTATTATATTTGAAAATTTGCTGAACTTTGTACGAACTATAAAACATGTTAAACACCTAAGATTCTAATAAAAATGTGTGTTAGATAGAAAATAGAAAATTTATTATGTAATTTAAAGTAATTCGCAAAATTTTTACGTCTGTGTGCTTTTTGTGTTAGAAGTTTAGTAATTTAGTGTTAAGAGATTTAAAAGTGTCATTTAATAAGCATGTTTAAGAGATTTAAATCCAAAGTTTTATTTAAACAGCAGGAATATTTTTTTTCTGTCATACTTATCATCAAATAGTCATATTTGTGGTATGGGCTACAGAGTACATTTTTTTTTCATGTATCATGATAAAAATTATTATTTTAACTTACTTTTTATTTAAAAATGACGCAAGATTTTAAAAAATATTTAGTTATGAATAATATAACTAGTTATGTTCTATAATACTTCTAAAACAATGAAACAAATTTATTTAATATGTTGAATTTGGGTTTTTTTCTATTAACCACATAGGGCGGCACAACAAATGACATATCAACTTTGATCTGTAATTGTGTGTGTGTGTGTAATTACTGGTATATGGTTATTAAAACTTGAAACTGAGTTAATTAGTGTATTGGTGGTTTTATTATTAGGCGGGGCATGGTACAGTAGAAAGTCAAATCTTGCACATTACTGACCACTAAACTACTAAAATTTTAAACAAATCTATAATATTTTTATGTTACTCTTGTATAACTGGTACTAAACAAGTTTTTAAAATGATTTAAAATATTATTTATCCACAAATTTGAAAATTGTTTTTCATTTAGGTATAGAATTCCTGTACAACTAATCGTTTAAAAATAATGTTTTTATTAAAGAATAAGCACTTTTGAATCTCACTATGTAACATTATTTTTAAAATGTTTTTATAAAATTGTGTAAAAAATATCATTAGCTAAATTAATGCAAAATTTTTGATGTGCTAACTTATATATCTAGAATTCTTTTCAAAAAAAATCGGCTGATAGAGATTTAAAGTAAAAGAAGTTAAAAAATTAGAAACGTCATTAAGGTTGATGTTTAGCAGTTCAATGTTAAAAGGCCACTAGATTGCAGAACGGCTCACATTAAGGTATTTTTATAGAAAAAGCACGCCACTGCGCATAGCTGATTACTTCTGTTTTTTGAGTAGCTTAGGAACAATATTTTTTACCATGTCATTTAAAACAATATTGTGTCATTAGGCTTATATTTTTTTTATTTAGCAATCTTGTAATATATTTGGTTATTAATCTGCTCATCTTTCATAAAAAAAAATATAGTATACGTTTCAATAAAGCTGACTTATTGCTGCTTATTAAAGCTGGAGCTAACTAGCTGCTCAGCCAATTTTGTGAGTGTTCTGATTGACAAAAAATTTAACTATAATTACTTATTGTTATGACAGATTAGCGGATATATGCTTTTAAGTTCAGTTACGTGTAAACCTATAACAGTAAAAGCCCAAGTGGTTTTCTGTATCTGTACTTAATGTCTGATTATATAAAGTAAAAAATACTTATGATGTAGAAACTTTACTCTGGAGTAAATCAAAAAAACCTGCGTATTACCTAGAGATTGTTTTCAAAAAGTAACCTTATTTGAAACCATAAAAAAAAGTATGCTTTGGTATTTAAAATACTAATAGATAACTAAAAATACTAATATTGTATTATTTTTTAAAATATGAACACTAATAATTCAAACATATAATTTAGTACATAAAAACACCAATAATTAACATTCTTACCAAAACCAAGTTATGTTAAAGTAAGTAGTGGTAGTGGACGACTCGGGCAATATATATTACTGTAACTTTGTCACCTTGTAGGTTGCTGAACCAACTTATTATTTTATGATTTTTCCATAATCAATGATTTATATATACAAATTTTTTTGTGGCAAGATTTATAAATATACCATAAATCAATTCTTTTATTACATCCTACATATCCGCTGCTTCAGTTATTCATAATGTTGTCATATCTTGTATATCCAATGGTATTTTTTTTGTAAATGCCCTACTTTACTTACTGGTGGCGTTATTTCTAAGCACAATATAATAAAAACGGGCGATATTACTTAAGATTCCGTATCACCGTATTGTACTTAGTAGAGGATCAATAAAAACAATATATGCTTCAAATCCATAAACCGTATACAGGGTGTCCGGGTTAATGTGGGAAATCTCTCGGATCCAGGTAGAACATCGAAAAATAATACCGAACGTTCTTATAAAAAAAAATCCTACAGGCCTTCATTACGAAAATACAGCCGCCTAAAGGACGCCTCTGGAAATTGGTTTTTCTTAAATTACTTTTAAACTACTTGGTATAGTTCAATAAAAATTTTATGTGATAAACACTATTAAGGACCTCTTAAAATGATATCCTTAAAATATATTTACCTTGTTTACTTTGCCAGGGGCGGACTAGGTTGTACACTTTAATGCCTATATTTTTAACACCCTGTATGTTAAAGCCTCGAAAAAAATATTTTTGGATACCTGAAACCTTACACTAAAAAAAAGGTACTCTTATTTATTATCGATAAAATGAACCGTTTTGAAGGAAAAAATTATTAAACTAGCTAATGTTTTTTTTAATAAAAAGAAATGTGATATTTTTCTTTTTTTCTGTTCACCAAATTGCGATACGCCAGTCATTCAAAGAACAGAGAAATTTCATTTTAAGTTATTTAAAAAAAAACATGTTCTTCAAAAATGGCAAAAACAAATTATGTAAACAAAAGTTAAATTCTTCAATTCGAACAATGAACAATTAATTATTAAAAACTTCATAAGTTGGTTCGACGTGGGCTCCGTGAACTCTAATACATTTGCGGGTTCCACGAATCGAGGACTGCTGCACTCGCCACAATAACCCTGGATTGTGTCTTATATCATTACAATGAAATGTAATTCTTTGGAGCAGTTCTTTCCGAGTATCGACCGGAGTGGAATACACTAAGGTTTTGAGATGACCCCATAGATAAAAATCTAATGGAGTTAGATCCGGAGACCGAGGAGGCCAGGCAATAGGTCCTCTTCTACCTATCCCACGGTTTCCAAAAACATTATTTAGGTGGTGCCTTACAGCAACGCTGAAATGAGGTGGGGCTCCATCATGCATAAAAAACATATCTCGGCGGGTTGCAAGTGGCAAATCTTCTAATAAATCCGGAAAATTGTTCTGGAGGAACTCCAAATAAAGTTCTCCGTTAAGTCGTGGCGGCAATATGAATGGCCCAATCAAATAATTGCCAAGGATGATCCCTGCCCAGATATTTATTGACTGGAATTGATGTTGATGATGGGAAACAATAAGCATGGGGATTTTCATCAGCCCATACATGTAAGTTATGTAAATTTACAATTCCATTTTTGGTAAACCCTGCTTCATCCGTAAAAAGAATCGAGCTGATAAAGTTAGGGTTAATTCGCTGCTGATCTTACAGCCAGTTTGCGAAGTGTATTCTACGAGCAAAATCTCTAGGAATTAGTTCATGCACTTTTTGTGGGTGATATGGGTACAACAGTGGTTCTTGAAGTACCTCATGTACAATTGATTTGGACGTAGGAAGCTGAGCGGCTAATTTTCGAGTGCTCGTTGTAGGAGTATCAGCTATAGCATCTAATATGTCTTCGTCCAATTGTACTGTACGTGCTGTTCTTCTCCAACCACCATTATTCTTTTTTTTCAAAACGTCCTAAAATTGCATTTAAGAAAGTCAATAATATCACCTTATTACGTGGAAACCAAAAACCTTCCAGCTTCCCTTAGACGTTGATCAACTCGTTGAAATGTCTTCTGATCTGGAATAATGCGATTAGGAAATCTTTTTTCGTACAATCCTTTTTTGATTGAGTACAAAAAAAAATCCTATTTTGAACTGAAATTTTTTGTCAAAATTACATTTTCGTTTATATTTTCTTTATTATTTATCTTATCAAAAATATTTATATAACTTTTTATGTAGGCAATTTGAAAAGCGGTCTTTGTTGTTTTATATATATTTTTTTGTATCTCTTATAGTTTATATAGTCGTAGTCCAAACATTCCGTGGTAGCAGGTTTCTGCCGGTAAATGTACCGTGTCGGTTTTTTGGGTTGTTCTCGATCTTTTCCTGTTTAACCTTTAATATTGACTTCAGATCCGTGTTCAGCGGAAAAAAAAAAAGCCAGAAAATCTTAGTCCGACACCCAGCACACACCACTTTTTTGTGGACCTGTGTTGTTATTATTTTTTAATTTTCTGTAATAAATTCAAGCTTATGTAAATTTGGTATTCAAATCATTGATTTATTTTAACGAATAACAATCTAAAGCTTTTATATTTTTGCAATAGTATTTGAAACAAAACTAAAACGAGAAATTTTATAAACTGTAGTGCCTGATTCGACAAAACGTATCGTTTGCAAGTACCTA
Source organism: Listronotus oregonensis (assembly GCA_019359885.1). NCBI lineage: Eukaryota > Metazoa > Arthropoda > Insecta > Coleoptera > Curculionidae > Listronotus > Listronotus oregonensis. The sequence goes on along the minus strand of JAHBCN010001811.1, from coordinate 37,728 downwards.
TGCTAAAAACTATATCGACAGAAATGTATTTTTATTTAGAATTAGAACAAAAAATTTATTTTTGTGTGGTAAATATAATATAAAAATATCTTATTAACAGATTTATGTAGCTTGTAATCTGTAAAATAAACCAGTGGTTTTATGGTAACTTAACAATGTTTTTGTTACGTTGGTCCGTCGTAAAATTATTATAATGGATTTAAAATTCATATTCGTAGGTAAACAAAAATTATACACAACAGTCAGAATATATTCGGCATAAAAAATATTTTTTACTCTTTCCAACTTTATAATTCTTTTATGGTGAAATATCGGAAAGTTATTTAAAATGCAAACGTTTATTAAGCATCTTACAACATTTCCTTGGGTGTAGAGTCGAAAATGAAACGTCTGTCCGTAATTTAAATGTATTTGATTATGGTATTCTTGTTTTATTCCACTACAAAAAAAATGTATTTTGCCGATGAAAACTCGTAGATTTAGGATCCTATTCTGTTTATCTTTCGTTTTTTTAAGACAAATATACCTGACGAAAGCCTACCGGAACCGAAACGTCTGTTAAAGAAATCTATCTCATACTCAAGAAAATCTTGTTTGGCATACAAAAGATAAAGGTCAATGAATCCAAAGAAAAAAACTTTTTTATACTTTTTATTTTTATGTTTAAATAACCTAACCTGTCGTATTATACTATAAACCACTGCTTTTATTTACAGTTTACTTAAAATAGAACCTGTAGATTCGATTTAAGATAAATAATAAATAAACCTTCGATTATTAGAGCCATGGCGCCATCTGTAGCAAAAAAAAAACGTGGCGCGACATCAGCCAAATTATTATAGATCTATAATCATATTTTTATTAAGTTATCTTTAATTTTATATAAAGAGATGTTGCTATTGTATAACAAATTTTAATTTTACTAGATGTACAACTAAGATAAAATTTAAAACCATTGAGATAGAATTTAATGTTTTATTAATGTGTATTTTTTTGTTATAGTCACTAGTGTCTTTTTCATTTAAGGAAAAATATATTCTTTAGTTTACATTTAACTGTCAGGGATTAATTAAAAAGGTTTTTTTGTTTTGTACCACTTTAAAAACACTCACCGCTTATAAATCTTTACTTTGTAATGTCAAAAAAAGAAGAAATACCAGTCGCGTTACTTTATAGATATATTTTGGTTTAAAAAAAAAACACCATTTTTTGTATACATAAAATCACCATTTTCCATTTTCATTTTTTTTCCTAAAAAATCAGACATGGGACCCCCACTAAATATATACCAGATACTATTGGCCTTTAGGGTAACACTTTGGTAAGAAAGTTTTGGAAATGGCTAAAAAAAGAAAAAAAGATAATATTTTGGGTGCCCCTCAGGAAAAATCGGACTTGCAGAAGCAAATCCTCCATTTCTGTTTTTTGAGAGAATTTGATCAAATTTTGTCCTTAAATTCCAAATTTCGCAAAAACATCAAAACATTTTTCTTGAAACTGGAGAATGAGAACAAATAAAAAAGTGGTTTTAAGACCCTAAGTACACGTGTTACAACGGGTAATTCAGTTTGCGTCCTTTGGATTAGCCCAAGTGAAACCAAGAGAATCAGTAAGTTATGTGAGTTCAAGAGAAACAGAAAACTGAGATGTTGTATAGTAAGCAATAAATTATCTATGTTCTCGGATACTTTTCTTCCTTTCTTTTCTTTAGCGCTGACAGTCCTCGTTTCGACTTATGACTGGCACTCTGGCAGCGGCTTGCTCTTCACCAACTAGAACTTTTTCTATTTTGTGCTCTTCAATAGTATTTAAAGACGTATTTGGTGCGTTTACTCCTTGGCAGATTTTAGTGAGTTTTTGATAAATTTATTGGAACTTTCCGCTAAACTGCAAACTGCAATCTCAAAAACTTGTCGTACTTTGATTTATTGACGAGCAGACAGCACCTTATCGTTAGACATGCAGTTTAAACAATTTCATAAACAGCCGGTTGTTTATTTATTTTTTTTTAATTTTTTAAAATTGAAGCTTTTACCGAAACAGGACGAATGAAAATTTAAACCTCTCAATTATCTCTTGTGCTGAACTACCAGCATAGTACCACTTAATAATCTGCACTCTTTGTTCGATAGAATAAACCAACATTTTAAAAAGAAATCTAAAAGCAGGAAATACAAAATATATAGCAGTTTACTTTACCCCAAACGGTAGAAAGTAGCGCGTAAAAATAAAGGCATTTTTTTCTGATTTTTCTGTCTTAAGCTGATAATAACTTTTACCAAATTTTTGCTAGGTAACCACAACATATCGGTATCATACTGGTATCACAGCATAACTAACAAAAAGGAACACGCTTTTATGCGCAGGTTCAGCCATCGTTTTGTTGAGATATGATCTGTCTTCTTTAATTAAATTGTAATCGTTTTTTTTTGTATTTTGTGCTTAAAAATATCAAAAGCGCTGTCAGGGAGAGATCGTGCTGTCTGTTAATTATGCTGTGCACCAGTAAATATGTTATATGGTTACCTTACAAAAATTTGTTTTTTGTCTAACAGCGACTACGGCCAATAGCAAATAACTGTAAAAAGAATAATATTATCCGATTTCTAATTTATTTTATTTTGGTTATTATCGATTTTGTGTGGTTCTTAACCTCAAATTCGGATATATTTCCCCCTTCTTCGCCTTTTTAACCTGTTACAGCCGCTTGCACCAGTGATACTTACGTCAACCTTAACTTTAAGTGATACTTAAGTGTAAGATTTCGTTTGCATAACAGACACTTAATGGTTAAAACTGTCACTTAAAACTAAAACTAAGTTAAGCTGAAGATTTCTTTGGCTTAAGTAACACTTATGTTATTTTATAACCTCAAAAATAGAAAGTTTTATTGTTTTGGTGGTAAAAGCGTTAAATTATTTGTATTGTGTTTGTAAATTTTCAAAATTAATTTAAAACAAAATTTTCAAAATTAATTTAAAATAAATATGTTAAATGATGACCTAATCTTTTTTTAAAGGTTGGAGTTCTGAAATTGAGAAGATGCATTCTGAAAACTTTACTATATAGAAACTTTTTTGTCCAGTGCATTTCGTTTGTTAATTTTACCGTTTTCGAGTAAACAAATCAGAAATCAAATGCATGTCGACAATACGAAGTCAGCATTCAATACGGTATGATAGAATGGAAAAACCATTATGGGTGCAAATTTTAACCCTTTTTCAGTGTAACAGAATATTATAAATTTTGTTGGAATTTCTTCTAGTTAAAAGTTATTAATCGTTAAGGTCAACCTTAATACTAAGTGCTACTTAGATCTTGTGAACTTTTAAGAGTTACGGCGGTTTGCACCACTAACTCTTAAAAGTTCACAATAACTAAGTAGCACTTAGTATTAAGGTTGACCTTAACGATTAATAGCTTTGCACAAGTTACACTTATTATTTTTTTAGTTAAGTATTAAAAATGCTTGGCAACATTGTAAAAATTGTCCAGTTTTGATATTTGGTAACTAGAGCCGCATTATTAGTAAAAAAGAAGGAGACAATTTGACAGAAAATTAAAGTTTTGTTCCCCAAAAAGTTCAAATTTATTTTTTACAGTTTATTTTTTATTAAAAGTACGGTTTTTATTTGTGTAATTGTTAATTATTTGTCGTGCGCATTCATAATGAGTAGCAGTAACCGAGAAAAAAATTAGAAAAGAACTTCAATTTTTCAGTTAGGGCAAAAACTCTTTTATTAAATTTAATTCACAATTATAAGCACATAATAGACAAGACCCGTTCAATATGATAAAAACAAAATAAAAAATATATATACAAGTTGTTTCATTGCAACAATTTTTGCAGGCGGACTTTTTGGATAAAAATATGAAAATAGAGGCCTAAACTTTTTAAATTTTGATCTATCGGCCTATAAATTATTAAGAAAAAAAATAGATTATTTTATTTTATAAATGTAAATGAAATGAACAAATGCATAAAATTTGAGATAGTTGTTGATTTTTTCCAAGGCTTTCTTCCAACAAAATTTATAATATTCTGTTACACTGAAAAAGGGTTAAAATTTGCACCCATAATGGTTTTTCCATTCTATCATTGTACTGAATGCTGACTTCATATTGTTGACATGTATTTGATTTCTGATTTGTTTACTTGAAACCGTTAAAATTAACAAACAAAATGCACTGGAGAGAAAAGTTTTATATAGTAAAGTTTTCAGAATTCATTTTCTCAATTACAGAACTCCAACCTTTAAAAAAAGATTAGGTCATTATTTAAAATATTTATTTTAAATTAATTTTGAAAATTCACAAACACAATACAAATAATTTAACGCTTTTACCACCAAAATAATAAAACTTTTTATTTTTGAGGTTATAAAATAACAAAAGTGTTACTTAAGTCAAAGAAATCTTCGGCTTAACTTAGTTTTACTTTTAAGTGACAGTTAACCGTTAAGTGTATGTTGTGCAAACGAAATCTTACACTTAAGTATCACTTAAAGTTAAGGTTGACCTAAGTATCACTGGTGCAAACGGCTGTTAGTGGTGCAAACCGCCGTTAGACAGTAGTTAGACATCTCTCGATGTCGCTAAAAATCAAGGTTAGCCGCTAAACACTTACAGCGGTTTTAAGCAGCTAACAAAGAAAATATACCCAACATTCTGTTGCTTTTTATCTTAAGATAACCCTAGCGTTTTCTTTTTTTCACTTGTTAATCACAAGGGTCGGATACCTGTATATAAAAACCGCTTAAAACCTCTTATTTTCGTCAGATATTGAAGAGCAATGGATTTTGTCTGTTATACCCATTTTAATGCCTTATATATTTAAAATAATGTGATGTGTATTTTTTTCAAAAATGTAGAAAAATTTAATAAAGTAGTCGCAAAATTAAAATCATATACCCACTGTTTCATATTTTTTATAAATTTCACTCGATACAAATGAGCTAAGTATTTAACCACACGAGATACAAACTTAATGGTTTTAAATTTTTAAAAATAAGTTTTCGACTTAAGGGTTGTATGAAAACATTAACAAAGAGATTACCTTAGACGTATGTAAATATATGTTTTAGATTTAGGAAATTAACAGTATATTGTAGTGGAATTTATTAGTAAATAAACGTATTTAATTTAAAAATATGCCTTTTTTCTTTCATTATGTTTTTTTCTTAGTTGTTTTATATATATTTTAATTGTTTGGGGCGCATCGATTTATTTTATTAAAATTTAAATAATTTTTGCTCTTTTAAAAGTACGCTTCCGAAGTATGCTAAATACAATAAAGAGTACTAACTCCTAAGGGCGGATTCAGAAAACCTTACGGGGGAGGGGCGGTCTTGGGCAGAATAACCGGGGGGTTTGGAGGTCCGGGAGTCCCCGTCCAGGTTAGCCACCCGTCTGGCTTCATTTGTAAATTGCAAATTACGGTATAATCCCGGAAACGAACCATTTTGCCTAGCAATTTTTTCAGTATACATAGAATGATTTGAAGTTTTGACAGTAAGTAGGAAATAGTCCAAGGATCAAAATTGATATCATGCCGAAGGGCGGCTTTACCTTGGCGGTGGTTGCCAAACCATCTCGAAGATAGATTTTTTTATATTTTAACCACAGGAATCGATAGAAAAATGATTTCTAAGCATTTTTTTTTTAAAATGCATACTTTTCGAGTCATTGCATCGAAAGTCGAAGTTTTTCGTCAATAAAATCAACGTTTTTAATCGTTTTGCAAATAACTCCATAAGTATGCATTTTATCCAAAAAAACTGTAAAAAACAAAATTGTAGGTTTTAAAAATATGTTTTTTTTATAATTGCTGTGGGACCACTACAAACCAAGTTGTGGTTTGTTAAATGTTAGTTGTTATTCAATCAAACACAAAATTTCAGAGTTTCAAAGGCAAATAACGAGAAATCTACGTATTTTTCAAGGAAAACTAATAATAACTTTTTTTAAGAATTTGCAAAGACCTTTTTTTAAAAAAAAGGTATGTTTCATAAAAATTTAGCGAGTTATGATTAAAATAAGGTTAGATCAAAATTTTTTAAGTGCAAAAATCTTCAAAAACAACCCCCTAATTAAAATGAGTCATACCCCTTTTTCAATTCTCTTTATTTATGTATTATTAATACATTCTAAAATTTTAACCGATTTAAATTGTTTAAATTTGAAAAAAATGCAGCTGCATGTGAAAATCAAATTTTAGAATTTTAATAAAAATGACCTTTTTTAAAAATAACTCGAAACCTTAGGGAATACATAAAAATTTCTAAGGTATCAAATTGTAGCTTTTTAAAGTACGTACATTTTGCTTTTTTTAATTTACTGTAGGACGGAAGTTAAGTGAGATATAAACGTTTAAAACGCGTATGTATAGACGAACACTATCTAGTTTCAGCTCTTTAGACTCATCCCTTTAAAAAAGTAAGGGTAAAACCAATTTTTTGGAGCATTCTAAAAGCCCAAATAATTTTTTTTTGTAAATATTTTTACTTTTTAATACATTTTTTAATGTAATTGTACGTATTTTTTTATTTTATCCATTAAATATATTTTTTTCATTAATTCATAATGGGGGTTACTTTAAGTGTTCAATTACTTCAAATTATATTTCAAAGATTAAACATTTATTATTTAAGTAAGTTTTACTTGATTTAAGCTTAAATATGAAAGAGAAGTTAGTTTTGAAGGTTTTAGTAATAAGGGATAGTTTTAAACACCTAAAAAATAAAAAAGCGCTCATCGGCGTAATGCACACTTTAAGGGTGAGCCGAACCTAATTCCAACTTTTTATGGGATTCGATGCATTTTTTTAAAAATCCGAGGTTTTGTACCATTTTTGGCATTGTAATATTGTAAGGGGTGGATTTTTGAGGATTAAAAAATTACAAAATTAAATTAGTAATACTTTCGAGCAGTCATATTTTTTAATTACAACTCTATAACAATATGTTTATTTCTCTAGTGTAAAATTATAATATTCAAGGGTTGAAATATGTTAAATAATGTTTTAAAAAATTACTTATTTTTCAACATATCTCAGCCTAATTTTATGTGATTTAAGCTTTAATATGAAAGTTTTGAAGGTTTTTGCAATAAGAGGTAGTTTTTACCCCTAAAAAAATAAAAAGCTATTTTTAGCATAATGGAGATTTTGAAAAGAAGGGTAAGTTAAGCTTATTGCCAAATTTTTCTTGCAAACACTGTGATAATATATTAATTTCTTAAGCTAAATATATTTTTTTAAATTAAATTATAATAGGGTTTGATTTTTAAGGACTGAAATATTTCAAATAATTTTTCAAAGAAACAAAATACTACCTACTTTTTCACTTAAGTTAAATTTTACTTAACTTAAGCTTTAATGTGTAGCTTTATAGGTTTAAGCAATAAAAGGTAGTTTTCACCCCCTAAAAAATAAAGAGCGCCCATCGGCAAAATATAGATTTTGAAGGTTGACGGGGGGGAGGGGGGCGATCGCCCCATTCGCCCCTCTCTGAATCCGCCATTGCTAACCCTTAAGTAGGTTTTCATGTGCGGAAAATCAAAACGGAGCTGTTAAATTTCGTAATTATGATGGACTTATTTTAATTTTGACAAAGTTAGCTAAATTAGTGAAGCGATCAAATTAAAGAAATTTGACACTTTCGTTCCGGTTTTTCGCATATGAGGACCTATCTTTATAGCGAAAACCATTGGGAAAAAAGTTGATCAGGCTAGAGCAAGATTGTCTTTCAGCCCTTTTTTTGACTCTCTTACTTCCCGTAAATTGTATTTGGGTTTTATGTCAAATAAATAATATTTACCAATTTCTTAAAAATTAACTTTTATTGTAAAATCAACACTTATTGAATTTAAATTTAATTGGGTAGCTGTAAATATTATACACATTATGGCATGAAACTTAATATAAATTAAACTAAAACAGTTATCAGTAAAAACCAGGGGGGTGTCACTAAAATAGCAAAATTGACAACAGACAACATTTGGCAACAGAAGATCTCGGGTGGGCGGGAAAATTAAATTATAAAATTTTATATTTTAAAATTAAAATGTAAATGTCTTATTCTACAACTAGTTTTTTTTTTAATATATTTATGTAGTTCCATAACAGTATAAATTTTCAGGTTTTTTGTATACAAACAACCATTATTTCTTATTTTCTAAAAGTAAATAATATTTCCGGCCATTGCGTATGCGCACTAGTATTATTTCATTATTGTCGTTCAGACATGTTTACCGATTAAAACGTGACTTGAACCAGAAATTTTCATATATTTTGTCTAAATTTAAGTAAGTATTATAATATGTAATTGGCTTTAAAGATCTAAACACTTTTTACACGATATAAGTAATAAATGTTGATGGATAAACTTTTTCTAACCATACTTAATTTTTCAGGAGAGAAAATTCCAGGAATAAATCCATCTGTTGTAGCAGATTTGTTTTAAAATGCGTAAAACATTATTTTTTTCTGACCTTTATCTACAAAACAAAGGCTTTATCTTTTTTGTATTTACTATTAATATGGTAAGTTTTTTAATCATACTCGAAAAAATTTTTGAGATACTCCGCAGACTGCATGTTTTTCTGTTTGCAAATTATAATATAATTGGTTTTTAAAAGTGCTTAGGAATTGTTTAACAGTTAGTGGTGGTGGAATGTTAGTAGATAGCTTTAAAAGAGTATTAAGCATGTCTTGTAGTTGCAGTGTACCAGCCTCTCACCGTGGAGACCCGGGTTTCAAATCCCATATTATCCATTGGACTTTTTCATAGCTAGTCACCTCACAGATGGCAATGGCAAACCACTGTGTAGTATTTCTACCTAGTAAACCCTCTTACATGTGATTGGGAAGGCACATTAAGCCGGTGGTCCCCATATCTGTGTAAAAGCAGTTGGTACGCAACACAGATATGTGCAAGAGGGCGCCTACACTCTAAATAGTAAGTAAGTAATAATAGGTACATTAATATTTTTTTTTAGATTTCTTACGAATAATAGGTAGTGAATCTTGGCATCTTGACTGAAGATAACTTCTTTGAAAATATATAAGTTATGTTGTTAATTAGGAATGCAAATAATTCAAAATTGTATGTATTATTTTAGTTTATTGTATATTGTATTTAAAAAAAAATGTAGTAAAATTAAAACTTTTGCTTAAGATCTTTTGGGTTTAAACATAAAGATAGAAACTTTTATTAACTAAAAAAACCTGATTGTACATTTTCTAATATCTATTTTATTTGCAGGTAATCTGAAATTTCTAAAATCTAACTGCACCTTTTCTTTGAAAAACAAACAATAATAACCTATTTTCACCCGTACTAAAAACAACATATTTTTTATATGTATGTTATGTATATTATGTATATTAATTTGGATAACGTAAGATCTCGGGTTGTTGTAAAAAATATTTTTAAAATAATATTAGAAAATGTAAAATAAAATGACAACTTTTAAAAATAAATAATAAAAGGCAGCCCTAATGAATCACAAAACCTGTCGATAAAATAGGATGCGATTACCGGCCCACCCGAGATCTTACGTTGCCATATTTCCACAACTGTTGCGAACGAGATATATGCAGAGATGAGTAGGGAGATTGCCGATGCCGTGTTATGAAAACGCGCCGGAAAAAAGAGCGCCCCGGTATGGCCAACTCCTGAACTAGACGCACTTTCTCCCCTCTTGGCCTGCTAAAGTGCGTCTACATGAACGAAACCACCGTACCGAAATTTGTTTTATCAATATTTTCAATAAAATTACATTTGTATGCAATCGTAAAATGTATTATAAATTGTTAGTAAATAATTTTTTATTAACATGAAAGGGGATTTTTTATTCGATTTTTATCCTAGATTTGCCCTGTTTTTTATAAATAATTTTAAAATTATTTAATATAATATAGAAAAAATATTTAGTAAATGAATTAAACCGAATACGCAATGATTAAACGTTTCGTTGGCGTTTAAGTTCGATCTCATATGGATGAACATATGTAAATTTTATTTATTCGCACGTAAAGCAACCAGTGGTCGAGTGGGTTAGCGCGGCAGCTTTCATCAACCAGGTTTTTTAATAATCTTTTTTCTGGGCAATTCACTATAACAAACAAACAAAAACTCATCTAAACTCAATATTTCAAGCTACCAAGTAATAACTAACTCACTCATTATGCTTGTAAGGTCGCTACCGGTGGGCATATTACTGCCAAATCTGAACAACTATACAGGGTGTCCCAGAATATGTGGGCAATCTCTCGGAATCTAATAGAAAACCTAAAAATATTTTGACAAGTTCCCATAAACTTTTTTCCTATGAGCCTCCCCTACGGAGATACAGGTACATAACGGACGCCCCTGAAAATCATATTTGTCCTATTGAGTTTGCCAGGGACGGACTAACTCTGATACAATAATAGCAATTTTTTTAACACCCTGTATGATAAAGGCTCAACAATATTATTTTTGGATAGCTTTAACCTTAAACTAAAAAAAAGGTACCCTTGATTCACATCGATAAAATCAACTGTTCACGAAAAATAAAATATCATGGTTGGTAATTTTTTTAAAATTATACAGGGTGTTTTCTAATTGTACGTTAATATTATGGGAATCAATTTCTGGGTCCATTTTAAAAAGAAAACTTCATATAAACGTATGTCCTAAACGTCTTAACTTCTGAGATACAGGGTGGTAAAATTTTCAAAAATAAATCATTTAACATTAAAATTTGTAATACCACTTTACATATTTTAATGATATTTGGCATACATGTACTATATATCAATAAGCATTTTTTAGTGTGCCACATTTTTTTTATTTGCCAAAATAGGCAGGTCAAATTCTGTACGAACGCCACTGATGGAAATAAAAAAAAATGTGGTACACTAAAAAAGGCTTCTTGATACATAGTACTTATATGCTAAATTTCATTAAAATATCTAAAGTGGTATTACAGGTTTTAATAATAAATTATTTATTTTTGAAAATTTTACCACCTGATCTCAAAAGTTAAGACGTTTAGGACATACGTTCACATGAAGTTTTCTTCTTAAAATAGACCCAAAAATTGATTTTTCTAATATAAACGTACAATTAGAAAACACCCTGTATAATGTAAAAAAAATTACCAACCATGCTATTTTATTTCTCGTAAACAGTTGATTTTATCGATGTCAATAAGAGTACCTTTTTTTTAGTTTAAGCTTAAAGCTATCTAAAAATAATATTGTTGAGCCTTTATCATACAGGGTGATTAAAATTGCTATTGTTGTGTCAAGCTAGTCCGTCCCTGGCAAACTAAATAAGCCAAATATAATTTAATGGGTTCATTTTAAGAAGACTTATCTAGTAACTATCATATTAAAAATATATTAAATTACGCCTTGTATTTTAAAAGTTATTTAAACAAAAACGAATTTCAGGGGCCTCCGTTATTGACCTGTATCTCCGTAGGGGAGGCTCATAGAAAAAAAGTTTATGGGAACTTGTCATAATATTTTAAGGTTTTCTATTAGATTCCCAGAGATTGCACACATATTCTGGGACACCCTGTATATTTACCAAGGAGCCAACATCTGCTCCCGGCTGCTTTTGGGTTCGAATCCCACCAACAGCAAATATTTTTTTCACTTGTTTTTTATTTAAACAAAAAAAGCAATAAAATTTATTTTAAAATTATTATTTACATGCAAACATTTATAGTTTAAGAATAAAACGCGAATTTGAGACCAGTAATTATACTAATTTTTTTTGTAATCAAAAAATTAATAAGTTACATAAATTTGGAAAAGTAAGTAACATATAAATTAAACTGAATACGCAATGCTTAAACATCTGTCATGAATTTGACTGTCGATAACAGGGGTGGATTTACGCAAAGGCTGAGTAGGCTGAAGCCTAGGGCGGCAAATTTAGGAATAATTAAAAAAAAACGTAATCGTAAATTTATTAAAAAAAGCTATAAGTTCTGATGAATGAAGAAGAACTGTTCTTTTTCTACAGGAAAGCTATCCAAACGATCTTGAAAATAACTTTCAAGGTAAAGCATGACAATTCGTTGAGTATGTATTATATTAAAAAAGACACTTAATGCTCCATTTTGAATTATTATGTAAGTGGTTTACCAAAATGCACTCAAAAAGTATATATTTAAATATTGACATTATATTTATACTGTGTATTTGTTAACCGGTCTCAAACTGTTCTGCTGAACGAAGTTTTTTCTGTTTGAAACGCATTAAAACCTATTTAAGATCAATTATAGAACAAGAACGATTAGAAGCTTTAGCAATATTATATATTGAACCAGACGTAACAAATAGCATTAATTATAATGATATAATTAATGATTTTGCAGAAAAAAGGGTTTGAAGATAAATGTTAGTATAGGGTTTTACCTATAATTTAATATACATAGACAAGACTTATTTGTTTTAACATTTTAATGTTTTTTTGTTATATTATAAAATTTGTTTGTTTTAAAAATTGTTATTTAATTTTTTGTATGTTTTACTTGGGATTTTTTATTAATTTTTTTTAAGAATTACTAGTGTAGTTTACATTTTTTAAAGCTAAATTTTCGTTCTAATATTCACAAAATATTGACATAATAGGGCGGCAAAAATAAATTAGCCTATGGACAACAAAGAGTTAAATCCGGCCCTGGTCGATAAATATAAATGTTTATAATATTATTTAATAAATAAATCAATGAGAAGGGACTCTTTATTATTAACAAATTTTCAACAAACAATATACGATTTAAAATAAACATTTTCAGTAAAGGAAAATTTTAATTTATTTTTCATTATTTTATTTTTTGACGCTACAGAACCTTAATTGTGGTTTCTCCTCGCGTTATTATGATCACGGGCTTTTGCATAAATTTACTTAACATAATTTTAAAGCAAATAACCTATGATCGTAATATTTATATGTGACTCTTGTTAAACCAATTTGGAAATTCATCATTGGTTTTTGATTCTATAATTTCTGTTAAATTTAATAATAATTTTCTGCAATGCCTAATATCTGCACAATGATTATTGAAAGTCTTTAATTGAAAATTAAGATTAAAAAATCTGTCGGTCGAGTCAGATATGCCACTTTCGTAAGTAAATCATCTGAATGCAAATTGTTTCTACATTGCATATACAATTCATTAGAATCTTCGGATTCATCAAAAGCTTTAATAAACATAGTTTTGCATCGCAATATAACCCGCAAAAAAAGTAATGGCTTTATCCTCAAAGAAATTTTTACTTGCTAAATCCGGTATTTTATCATAATAAACCGAAGTGAATATATTAATAATTTCGGCAGCTTTTAGTAGCTCATCGAGCTCTTTTATCTCTTCCTGGTTACATTCGAGCGGCGTATTTAAATCTAATTCCGGTAAAAATTGTTGAGTATTTTCTGTCAAAGCGAGTAGGGAGTTCGTTTCTTCCAGAATAACATTACCTTTTCTACTGCAATCAATAAAATTAGTTAACAAAATATGCCTAAAGTTTAAACGATACATTCTACAAGTTGGGTTAGGATTAAACCCACTCCACCTAGGAGTTTCGAGTGAACATGCTCAACAGAATCTTGATTCACGAGACCAGTCGCTAATTCAAAATCAGGAAATGAACTCTTAAGGTTATCATATATTGAACTATAGCTCTAACTGTCAAAGGAATGCCTAACAAACAAGAAATACATTCGCCTTGTGCGCTTTGTCCACCGTTTTATGCATATATCATCATCTTAAAAAATAAAGGTTATTTCCCAAGTATCCATATTTTTCATCACATTGGCAACACTGTCTAATGCAATCCTCCACGAGGTAACCATGCTAACCCTATATACTTTAAAAAACACTGGATCACATTGTTACCATTTACCACAACTTTTTCTGAATGCTACTTGAGTCAGAAACCTTATATGGCAAACAATTACAACACATACCACACAATGTGATCAGCGACGAAAATCACATTAAAATAGATAAAATACCAAAATTGTATTTATTAAATTAATTACCACTTTTTTATAATTAAACACATTGTTTGTAGCCTAAATCTCACCCCAAAATCGAAATCAGAAGAAAAACACGTAACAATAAATAAAATTCCTTTAACCCTATTCCAACATTTTGCATTTAAGGTATTAGTCGCGGCCCGAATCTCATGATCAACGACAAAAACACATAAAAATAAATAAAATTACCAAATTAAATTTGTTTAACCCTATTCTCACCTTTTTTATTTAACGTATTGGTCGCGACCCGAATCTCACCCCAAAATCGTGATCAACGACAAAAACACATAAAAATAAATATAATTACAAAATTAAATTTATTTAACTCTATTCTCACCTTTTTTATTTAACGTATTGGTCGCGGCCCGAATCTCACCCCAAAATCGTGATCAACGACAAAAACACTAAAAATAAATATAATTACAAAATTAAATTTATTTAACCTTATTCTCACCTTTTCTATTTAACGTATTGGTCGCGGCCCGAATCTCACCCAAAATCGTGATCAGCAACAAAAACACATAAAAATAAATAAAATTACAAAATTAAATTTATTTAACCTTATTCTCACCTTTTCTATTTAACGTATTGGTCGCGGCCCGAATCTCACCCCAAAATCGTGATCAACGACAAAAACACATAAAAATAAATATAATTACAAAATTAAATTTATTTAACCCTATTCTCACATTAATGTAGACGTACTATACTTTAGCAAGCGGAGAGGGGAGAAAGTGCGTCTAGTTCGGCGCTAGACCAGTGCGAGGGCGTTAGCTCACGGCAGCATTCGCTTATACATTTCGCTCCATTGCGATCGGCAATCTCCCTACTCATCTCTGATACATGAACTTGACATGTCTTTTTTTCTTTCGTATTTTGTGGTAAAAACGGTAAAAACCCAAATGCTAGCGCTGAAATAACCGACAACGGGAACTCCCTAGAATAGAAAGAGTAAAGCCGGAGTCTCATGCGTCCGATTTTCGACGATCCGATCATCCGAAAGTATTTTGATTGGTCAGAACATTTTGGCGCCATTTTTCATCCGAAAATTTTAACATTTTTTCCGACGTCGGATGAAGTTAAATTAATTTTAATTTTGTACGATGTCGGACGTTTCTTTCTGGTCTTCTAACCTTACTTTATTTACCTTGTTGGGGTAATTTAGATTCATATTGAATATTAAAATAAACAGTTATACTATGTAAAATAAAACAACTTGAACTTTGTTAAATGTCACGTGTATTAAAATATATGGCGTTACGGCCGTTTCGTAGTACAACTACATCTTCAAGACGCTTACAAGATTGAGATAAAACTAACTAAAATTAATAAATAAATACATTGATGGGTAAAAATTCCAGATGGTACGGGTAGGTTACGTTAGGTAGAATTTTACATTTTTATTAGCAGATACAACGGTATTGTTGTGGGTATAAACCTTTTTTTATAGTACTTTGAAAAGAGTGGAATTTCCTAGGTCTAATTGAGTATTAAGAAGATTTACAGTGTTGTCTTTTTTATGTTTATAAATTTCAATTTTCTCTAATAAATCTAATTTTTTGCCTTTTCTTTCTGTATGTAATATTTCTAAATTTGTTATATCTGGAAATGTATGGTTGGAATCTAGAAAATGATTGGCAAAATTTGAGGTTCTTTTTCCTAGTCTAAAACAAGCTTTATGTTCTTTATATCTAGTTTCGAAGTTGCGTCCCGTCTGCCCCACATAGCAGCCATTGCACTCATTACATTTAAGCTTATAAACTCCTGATTTCTTATATTTGTTTTGTTTATCTTTAACATTAAACAATAGATTGGATAGACGGTTAGATGATTTAAAAGCTATTGAGACACTTTCTGTGGATAGAATATTCGATATTTTGTTAGAGATAGGACCTAGATATGTTAGAGAGTGGAACTTATTTTTGTTTTCATATTGAAAATAACATTTTTTTTTTATATTTGGATAAATTATTATCTATCTGTTTTAAAATATTAGCTAAAAAACCACATTAAAAAATAACGGTCGAAAAATATATCTCAGACAACGAAAAATATTTTTAATAAATAAAAATCCATCTCCACCTACTTTATACGGACTAGTTAAACTTCATAAAGAAAATAAACCAATAAGACCAGTAGTTTCATATCACAATACACCCCTAGAGAAACCGCTATTAAACTAAATAATATGATTAGAAACCTGATTAGTTTCACACCCAAATTTTCAGTCAAAAACTCGGTTGATCTAACAAATAAGATAAAAAATTTAGACCTTCCAAAAAACACCCGACTAGCCTCATTTGATGTCACTAACATGTTCTCCAACATCCCTAATAACGACTGCTTGAACATAATAACAAATAAATTAAAAAACAATAATGTAAATCCAATACTACAACAAGAAATCTTACAACTTTTGGAACTTTGCATGAATGAAAACTATTTCAAATACGATAATCAATTCTATAAACAAAAAGACGGCTTAGCGATGGGCTCCCCCTTAAGCCCATTGCTAGCCGAAATATTCATGTCTGAATTTGAAGAATCATTCCTTAATTCACAATTCTCTAAAAACATTTTCTTTTGGCATAGATATGTAGACGACATTCTTTTAGCATTCACAGGAACAGAAAATGAACTTAGACAGACTCTAGATTACCTTAACTCATTACACCCAAACATTAAATTCACCCTTGAAACCGAAATTAACAATTCAATAAACTTTCTAGACCTAAAAATATCAAAAAACGCTGATAATAAACTAGAATTTGACATATATAGAAAACCCACTTTCACAGATATCACAATACCACATGACTCTCTACACCCCAAAACACACAAACTAGCAGCGTACAGATCAATGATACATCGAGCTTTCTCCATACCACTGTCTAAAAATAATCTAATTAAAGAACTAGACACCATAAAATCTATCGGCACTAATAACGGTTACACAAATTATGAAATAGACCGCCTTATAGCAAAAAAGAGAAAAACAATAGCCAATAAACTAATTTATCCAAATATAAAAAAAGAAAACAAAAATAAGTTCCACTCTCTAACATATCTAGGTCCTATCTCTAACAAAATATCGAATATTCTATCCACAGAAAGTGTCTCAATAGCTTTTAAATCATCTAACCGTCTATCCAATCTATTGTTTAATGTTAAAGATAAACAAAACAAATATAAGAAATCAGGAGTTTATAAGCTTAAATGTAATGAGTGCAATGGCTGCTATGTGGGGCAGACGGGACGCAACTTCGAAACTAGATATAAAGAACATAAAGCTTGTTTTAGACTAGGAAAAAGAACCTCAAATTTTGCCAATCATTTTCTAGATTCCAACCATACATTTCCAGATATAACAAATTTAGAAATATTACATACAGAAAGAAAAGGCAAAAAATTAGATTTATTAGAGAAAATTGAAATTTATAAACATAAAAAAGACAACACTGTAAATCTTCTTAATACTCAATTAGACCTAGGAAATTCCACTCTTTTCAAAGTACTATAAAAAAAGGTTTATACCACAACAATACCGTTGTATCTGCTAATAAAAATGTAAAATTCTACCTAACGTAACCTACCCGTACCATCTGGAATTTTTACCCATCAATGTATTTATTTATTAATTTTAGTTAGTTTTATCTCAATCTTGTAAGCGTCTTGAAGATGTAGTTGTACTACGAAACGGCCGTAACGCCATATATTTTAATACACGTGACATTTAACAAAGTTCAAGTTGTTTTATTTTACATAGTTAAAATGTACTGTCACAAAGTAACGGACGAATCAATTAATTCTTTATAAACAGTTATAATTTAAAATCTTTAAAAAATTTTAACCTTAACCTCAATTTACCTTATACTCAAGAACCACTTTCTCTTCTTCCATTAAATAATATTTTAGTTCAGTTAGGTTCTTATTTCCTCTTTGTTTCATTGCAGTTTTACAGGTTGACATTTAAAATGCTCTTTTTTTCTTTTCTTTTGACTGGATATCGGATCCAAAATTCGGATCAATAAGACATGCAAGTTTTCCGGCAAAAAATTTTAAAAAAATTCGTACGTCGGATGGTCGGAAATCGGAAGCATGAGACTCCACTAGCGGATGCGGAGAGCTCACGAAAAGTATTCCCAGACGCGAGAAGTCCCGAACTCGACAGGAATGCCTTGGGGCGATTGTTGTTGTGTAGTTAGTTGCCTACTAACGGGCGTCTCAATATTGTTTATTACCTTAGATTATAGAAAAATCCCAAACAATTAATAATGTATTACAATGTTCGTTAAGAAAATAAATAAATAAGAAAATTAAATGAGTGCATCTTTTATCAAATCATCACCAATAAAAAATATTATTAAAACTAGTTATTTATGCAAAAAAGTGTGTTAACTTTAGTCTTTTTACGCACGGACCGCTTGGCTATATAACTTATTCAATTTTTTATTTGGGATCGATTTTTCATAAAATATATTTATATCAGAAATTAAAAACCTAAATATATCCAATAAGCATATTAATAAAGCGAGTGTCATAAACTATGTTTGATAATAAAATAATTATAATAATAATTTGGCAAAAAATTTTTGAATTATACGGTGTTCACTTTAGGCACTAGTGTGTAATGTAAATTACTGGACCTTTTTTGTTATACCCACCCCACAGAAATCGTATAAAAACATGCCAAATTGACAAAAAAGTACACTTTTAGTGATTTATCACGTCTGAAATATAATTGGAGAAAATAAAAAGCCCCTTTATCTAACCAGAACTAACCATGATCGCCCTTTCTGGCTGATTCTCGTGGGGCCAGAGGGGGCGGTCATGGTTAGTTCTAGTTAGTTAAAGCGGTTTTTTATTTTCCCCAATTATATTTTAGGCGTGATAAATCACTAAAAGTATACCTACAAATTGAAAATAAAACCATTCCTCTCCCATCAATACCTTCGGCCGACTTCGACTGATGTCGTAAATCGTTCGTGTTTGGGAATACTTTTCGCGAGCTCTCCGCATCCGCTCCGGCAAGGAAAGACATATCTGGGCTGTGCATTCAACATGGATTCTAAAGACCAGGATCACCATCTCTGTATTACAAAAATAGCCCTCAAATTGCAATAAATAAGATAGCGCTGGTGTTCCCAAGGACCGTTCTAAACCAATAACCTCATTGTTTTAAACTTCACTTTATGAGCAAAACAGCCATGAGAGATGGTGCTCCTTTACCTCTCTTACCTAAGTCCGACGTCAGGCGGGAGGGGCGGAGCTTACCAACCTTTCAAACAAAGACAATAAAAGGCAAATGCCCATAAGCGATTTTTAATTTTAGTTTATTTTATGTTCCGATCGCAAATAAGACTGTTGAGGTGATTATTCGGGTGATTTGTGCATATCTTAAGAGTTTTAAGAGAATACCTTATTTTATTTTTTTATTAAATTTTTTACAAACCTATTTGTCCAATGACACTTTAACCAAATCAAAACGTAAGCACCATTATTTCAAAACGAAACTACGCCAAAAACCAAAATTAAAAATGCCTTATGGGCTTTTACATGTTATTATCCGTTTGTTTGGAAAGGTTGTTAAGCTCCGCCACCAAGCCTGACGTCACGACTTAGCGAGTCCATTGGGATCATTCGGTTGAGATAAAGGCTAGAATAACATGCGTAATGGGCTGTGTAATTTTAGACTCAACCTAAAAACCAGGCTACGTGTTCTGAGATGCTATGTTTTTAGCACATTGTTTCATAGTGTGGAAACGAGGACGCTAACAGAAGCAACACAAAGGAGAGTGATGGCCTTTGAAATGTGGTGCTTGGACAAGCCGTACTACCAACATCGAGGTCCTAAACTGGGTGGAGAAACAAACAGAAATAATGAATACAGTCAAACAAAGAAAAGCAAATTACTTTTGACACATAATAAGAATCATAATACAGAACACTATAACTCATAACTAAAGGAAAAATACACGGAAATTGGGGACCAGGTAGAAGAAGGAATTCATAGCTGAAAAAATTGCGACAATGGACGAATATGACCTTAATTGAATTGTTCCGGGCTGCAGTGGATAAGGGCAGATGGGCTAATGTGATCGCCAACGTCTTGGGAGGATAAGGCACACCGCCAAGAAGAATTACTGCCGCACATAATTAATTGCTATTGCTCTACTCTAAGGTCGGGGCTTGGCATTGGGGCGACAATTAGGATTATACGGCATATGACTCATTATTTCAATTTTTGAATGATTAAATAGTTGGTGGTTAGACGAGACCTGTGACAGCTTTCATTGTCTTTAAAAGGAATGAACCGACGACACTTGTTTGTTTTCCTTATTTAACCAGAGACTTTCGATAACCAAGTGGTTGTGTACCAATTAGAATTGACCATCGTATGTCTCTCCAAAGGTACTGTTACCGCACGGCCAGTTTTGTCGAGAAAACCCAAGAAAACATGCTCCATTTGTTTGGAATTGTGCGTTTGAGCGCAAACAACTTTTGTTGGATTGGGTTCATCTTGAAACACCCATACAGTCGACGGCTGTTTAGTTTCCGCCTCATACGCGTAGATCCATAATTTTTACCTGTTACAATCCTATACAAGTTTCTAAGAGCACTAACGGTATTGCCTATGCATGTGTTTGCACCAATCGACACCAGCATCTTTTCGAGATTTTATCAAATTATGTAAAATCCAATAAAAACCAACCTTTTTCAAAGCTAAATCGAACATGCCCGATAATTTAGGAGTTGATTTAATTTTTAGCTAGGACAAAATTTTCAAGTAACTGTAAACAATACAAATCAAGCTCAACAACAAAACGTTCTGAAGAAATTAATTGCTTGCTATAAATATTTGACTCGAATTTCCTACAGGTATTCATTTCGCCAACACATTTAGTTGATAATTTTCAGAGCCTGGCTTTCAGTCACAGAAAGTCATCCAAATATTAACAAGATATTAAAGAAAATCTTTGCAATGCACATTGGGGTGCTGCCAAATGTAATTCCATAATCGAGATATAACCTGCTTTAGCAGAGGTTTTTTTCTCCTCACGAGTTTATACTTTTAGCCACTACAAGGCTGCAAAATGGCACAGCCTTCGAGTACATACCCATAGAGACAGGCTTACTACTTGGCCGTGCGAAAATGCGTGAGAGAAAGCGCGATAAGTCTACAACCTTTCTCTCGTGCTCGTGTCCTGATTGGACGGGAAGGGGCCGACCAATCAGCACGCAGAGCGGAGTTTATACCTTTCCCCAAACTGATTAACACGTTGAAGAGAGAGAGAGAGAAAGGTTATACACCTATTCTTTTTTTTCCGCACGATTGTTTGTACCAACATGCGGCAAGGCTGCCTCTACAGATATATGCTCGAAGTATTTGTTCGAAGCTTCAAGCATATATATACCTACAAAAGAAAACCTTGCCGCTCGGAAGTGCAAACAAGCGTGCGAAAGCGAAAGAAGAATCACAGTATAACTAACGCAGAGCGGGATATATACTTCTCCAACCGATCAATTAGCACGTTGGAACAGAAGAAAAAAGTTAAAATGTTATTCTTTTTTTTTCTCACTTCCACGCCTATTTGCACTGTCTAGTGGCAATGCTGTCTCTAGCAGATATAGGCTCGAAGGTTCAAAGAAAAGAACCGCTGCCGCGACAATCGACTTGGTTAGGTAGCCGGAAAAGCACTAGGCCGTAAAACTAAAGCAGAAATGAAAATAAAATCTCCCGTTTCTACTTTCACCTATTATAGCACGCCATTGGAAGCTTAGGCTTTTTTGTAGAAATTGACCGTAGTGTCCCGAAAAGAGTGTTTTTGCTCGTAAAGCGTGGAACGTCAAACTGACAGCAAGCTGGTTGTACGCAATACCAGTAGCAGTCCTTGGATTGATCACCGTTAATTGTTAATTGTGCGACATCACAAAGTGTGTCTGGATCTGAAAAGGGGAGAGCTGTGGCGAGTTGCCGCGTAGCAGTGCCAAATAAACAATAGCAACAGTCAGTTCAGTTAAGTTTAAATCCATAGGCCTTTGACAAGCGCAAGCGCAGTCGCCATGTTGAAATAGCGGCAATTCAAAAGTTTCGTTTTCTGTTTTGATCGACAATGGCTGGGAATGCAGTATTATCTCCCCAATTAAATCATTTACTGGAAAAAATCATTGATGGTGCTTCACTGATATATAATTCAGTTGAAGCCCATAATTGTACGCAATTAAAAAGGTAGCTTAAATGTCATGGACGTTTTTAAAAAGGAAAAAGAAGTGAGCTGATTGAGAGGTTAGGCATCATTACTTCTTTACTATACAAAAAGTATCTATAATTTTATTCTAATTAGGCCTACCACATATATAAATTGTTATATTGATTAAATTGTATTGTATTTAAATGATTTATAGCGTGTATCACTCTTACATACTCCATAACAACACCGCTTCTTCGTTCCTTTTCGTACTGATATCATTATAATAATCGATTAAAAAACCTATTTGCTAATTAAGGCACTTTTTTCTTTATTTTCGTATTTCTTTTCTTCAATAACTATACTTTCTTTAGTATTTTTTATTTTAATTATGTGTTTACAGGCCCTTTTACATGCTTGTTTACAAAAAACAGTACGAAAAAAATGGCGGATACTGACGCATGCGCACAAAAAAAAATGTGATAAAAAGGCCTATTAACAAAGTTTTGCGAAATAACCACATCATGCAGGGATCACAGCATAACCAATAAAGAGCAGCACGATTTCATAAATTGGCGGGAAAGTACGGTCATTTTTCTAGCGCAGGTTTTGCCGCCATTTTGTAGGGATATAATTTGTCTCCTTTATTTGAATTGTTATTGTTTCGTGTGCGTTTCTTTTGTGTTTAGTGCTTAAAAATATCAAAGGTGCCGCCAGGAAGAGATCGTGCTGCCTGTTAGTTATGCTGTGCCACAAGTAAATATGTTATAATATGATTGCCTTGCAAAAAATTATTTCATGTTAAATCCTATAAAACTGCTGTCGTTAGCTGTTTCGTTCATTTGATTTGCGTGTGATTTGCTTTTGGCTTTCATATACTTTGTGATTGGTATAAAAATTAGTTTTGTGTAAAAAAAAATAGGTAAGACATGTGAGAGGTAATAAAACTTTTATTGCTTGTATTTACATTGTGTTTGTTATACAGAAATATTTTACACTTTATCTACCTACGTTGTCCTAAAATACACAACAGACCTAATAAAAAATAGCCCAGAGTCATTTTTGTATTTTTTTACGTATTGAGCCCATAGCCGATTTTTATTGATATTTAGTATTCAGGATTTTTTGGGGGGCTAATCACGAATCTAAAGTCAAATTTTGTCGAAAGCTTCTAGTTTTTAAGTTATAACATCCTACTCGGACCTATCTTCAAAAATGCACAAACTTTTCTAAAATTCCTTTCTTCTTAAACCTGGTCATAGCCAAACTTAATGATTTTATGGTAGAACACCTTTTATTTTACTGGATAAACTAATTTTCCCGATTATTTACTTATTAGTTTTACTAAAAAACACATTCAAAAATTTAATTTTTATATTCAAAAACAATCAACGAAATTATCTAGGGATTTTTAGACAGATAAGTTGGTGAAACTGAAAGGCGCCATATTTAAAATTGTTTTTCCAGCAATAAATGTAAAAAATATATATTTTTAATAGAAAATTCTATAAAAAGCATTTAATTCAAGTAAAAGCATTATTGAAATCCTTTGTAAAAGGGTCCATAAGGACTCCTGCCATTATATTGCAAGGTGTTTTTATTGAGAAGTTGGGGTAATTGTCTCGAAAGTTGCCTCCTCTCTGATTTTGACCAAATTTGGTATACGGGATTTTTTTGGGGCGCTGATTATGAATCTGAAAAAATATTTTTCGGCAACGTTTCGTTTTCGAGATATTCATCATCAAAGTTGAAAATTAAGCTAATCTTATTTACACTATTCCTCCTTTTTTTGCAGATAATTCTTGATTTTTACACTAAATTGACACACAATTTTTCACAACACCTTTAAAAAACTTGTTTTTATATTTATTTTACACCTTTTTTCCATTTAATAGGTCTTGTAATAGTTCAAAATTTTTTGTGCGCATGCCCCAACTTTCGCGATGTTTTTCGGGCACTTTATTTACAAATGTATGAGCAGTGCATATGGTTATAAAAAATAAGCAATAAAACAAGTAATAATAATTACTTTTTGTTTAACAGTTTAAGTAATTTAAATTATTGTGCATACATAATAAAATAATAATTCAAATATTTTAATTAAAATATATAATGTTATCTATAAGAAAAAGGGCTACAAAACTTTCTTCTTATGGAGTATTCCGCAGTGATATTCATAGTAAACCCTTTCAAGAAAATTTATACTATTCTATTAGTTTTTCAAAGCCCTGTTTTGAATATCGCCGAAAACTTATTAAAATAGGTAAGCGAAAACACTTAAAAATTTGATCCAATAGTGCTAAATGCAATTTGTGGGTGAAGCGGTGTGGACGAGGTGATTGGCGATTCGAAGGAAATGATAGTGAGAATTTGTAATTACTTTTACTTATTACCATAACAAATAGAATACAGTTCTACTTGGCATCTAAATTGATATTATCCTAACCTTTCAACTAGTTCGGTTTTATTTCCTCCTTGAGGACGATCATGGCACTTTAACCCTCGTCGTAACTGATCACAATTGTGGGCTTCTATGGTAGGATGTACTAATGAAGCTCCATCAATTAATTTTTCATTTAATTTTACTGATATTGGAGGTGATAATGCTTGTTACGAATGAGCTGATAGTTTAACTGGAGAAAACATTGATTTGGCATAAGCGTGGTATCATAAACGCACATTCTAAGGTTCTGCCTAGCGATGAATGAACCTCTGTACTCGAAACAATAAAATCCACCAAAACCCGGGGAAATGGTTACTACAGATACTATTTTGTCGTAAAGCGTGGCTGCCAAGTATCTTTCTGTTTAATTTACTTGATAGTATATTATGATTAAATTTTACTTAATTTATTCCTAAAATTACATCAAATTAAGCTCTACTATTGTATTTTAAACTGTGAATAATATTTGTTATATTTATTACTAAAAGTATAACACAGAAAAGAAATGATGTCAAAATACTATTTTGTTTTTAGACAGCTACTAATAAAGGCGCGACAACGTGACAACAGCGGATCTTTCGTAGAAGCGTACTTCCGCCACCTTCGGCTTCGCTTGACAGATGACACATTCAATATGGCGTTTTAGTCTAAACGTTTTTTTTGTTGTTGTTTGGGTAATTTTTGTGACAAAATTGTATAAATGTCAGTTTTTTGTAAGTACTTTTAATAAATTAAAATGGTAAGGGAGTGCCAAGCAGGTAAAGTGACGAATACGATTCCTGGATTAACATTTCACAAGTAAGTGCAAACTATGCTTGTACCATTCTATCGTCAATAATAAACACAACACAGGCGCAGCTCGCGATTGCGTTTTTTTAATAAAATGCTTTCTCTATCTATGATGTCAGCTCATTGCTTGTTACCCAGCCATATATATAAAAAGTGCCCGAAACTTTCATATTGCCGCCTTTTTACAAGCATACCATGTCCACTTTGACATGCCGCAACCAGGGTTAGCAAACCCTACTACAATTTCACTCCCTTGTACTGTGTACTATCATGCCTGTCCTATAATGCTTTACAATTTTTATAAACCATATTTTGACCGGAAAAAACAAATTTTTCGTAATTAATTTTAAAATGTTTGTCATTTGACGCCGAAATGACTGTTGATACCATACAGTGGAGAGTAGAGTACATTTCAATATAGCACCTCTAGCGTACAACACATCAATTACTTTAATTGATGCCTGATGCGTCTAAACATCTGCAAACTACTGAACACTCCCAATAAAATATGGAGAGTAGAGGCACCATCTCTTATGGCTGTTTGGCTCAAAAAGTGGCCCCAAAATACCATAAACGTTTATTTTTATAATCTACTTATTTTTTTTCAAATGTACTATAATTTTGCTGCCCTGGTACTATAATCCCACCCACCAGGGTTGCTAGCCCTAGCCGCAACCATGTATACACTAGGGGTAGGGATTTTATAAATTAGTGTTCCTTAAACATCGATAGTACAAACTATTGATAGTTATCGATATAATCATAAAAAATATCGAGTTTCGAGTAGTTTCTAAAATAAAACAATTTCATGGAATTTGAACACCTCAATATTTTGTTTTTTAATGTTGTGGTGTGGTATATCCAAACAAAAACAGAAAGTAAAAACATAAAACAATGTAATTTTCTTTTAAGGTTGTCATTGACATTATGAGAGCAAATTAAAAACAAAACAATTTATTATCTTCTCAAAACATAAAAAATATTTAAAAAGATAACTTTGTTAAAAAAACGATATTTTTTTTATAAATAAAAGTTGGTTAAGGGTTTTATCTAAGTATATTTCTTCTTTTGTATGAGATCAGCTTTAGAAAAAAATCATTTCAAAAGAAACAGGAGTGGCGGGTATGCACAAATATGTAATTGCTATATTTTGTAGCAAATTCGTAGATTCCTTCCAGTCCAGTACTTGAAAGGACATTCTAATTTAATTTTTTTTTCCAAATACTGACGAATATCAATAATTGCATCAGATGTAACATTTGTTGTTTGTGGTAGTTCTTTTACTTAAACTCATTGTTAATATGTTTATAAAGATAAATTAACTTAAAACGACTGCAACACTTTTTCAATGGAAGAAGCTTGATAAAAACAATCTAAATAATAATAAATACCAATAAGAGGAAGACTACAAGACAGAAGGCACCTTAAAAATAAAAAGTAAACAAAGTTTGACATACATTTCGGTACCCATTCCAATTTCTCAAATACAGGATGGAATACTGCAACATTTTGTAATTTTTGTAGTTAAGTAATTTAACTTCTTTTTCTCTCCACGTGAGAGCGATAATGACCTATACCGTAGCTACAATTTTAAATTTTCGATGTAGTATGTAGAGTTCTCGATATATTTTTCGATAGTACGTGGACATCGATAGTATCGATGCACATGTACTATCGATATTATCGATGGACTATCGATGTTTAAAGAAACTCTATTAAATGTAAACACATATATAGCTGCTGCCTTTGAACTTGAAAGTTCGAAATTTAATAGAAAAAAAGGTGTAAAATAAATAAAAATACACAGTTTTCAAAAGTGTTTATAAAATATTGTGTGCCACTTTAGTGTAAAAATCAAGAATTGTGTACAAAAAGAAGGGAGAATATAGTGAAAATGAGGTTAGTTTAATTTTTAAATTTGATGATGAATATCTCGAAAACGAAACGTTGCACAAAAAATATTTTTTTAGATTTGCAATCAGCGCTCCAAAAAACCTCCGCATACCAAATTTGGTCAAAATCGAAGAGGGGGCAATTTTCGAGACAATGACCGAAGTTAGATAATAATACAAGTGAGGCTGGGGCGCAATTCCCAGAATTTAGATCTGTTGATGAGGTATATATTAAATAGGTAATTGACAACATCTTTTTTTTTAAACACAAACAAAAGGAATGCAGTAAATGGGTGTTTTTCAACTACAGAGAAAAGTGAGCATTAATGCTGCATTAGCGAGCCTCAATTGAAACAGCCAAGACCGATTATGCGAAGCAGTGCGGTAGCTGAAACACTCAATGTCGAGCATTGTGCGACATAATGCGGTTTTGTGCACCAATTGAAAAACACCCAATGTAAACATAATTTTTACACAATTAAAATTTAAAAAGTAGGCACTTATCAATTGTTTCTCAAGTTGTTCCACAGCTTAAAAATGCCTAGATAGTTTTGTTGACTTTTTAAAAGTAAAAATATTTTTCTTGGTGGTGTTTTTTGTTAAAAATAACGACTAAAGAAACGTAAAAATAAATGTATTTTAATAAATATTATATGTTTTTCCATAAAATCATACAGTTTGGCTGTGACCAAAAAGGAGAAATTTTAGAAAGGTTTTTGAGGTTAGGTTCAAGTAGGGTGTTATAACGTAAAAACTAGAAGTTTCTGACAAAATTTGACTTTAGATTCGTAATCAGTGCCCCAAAAAACCCATTGTATACCAAATTTTAATAAAATCGGCTGTGAGCCCGATAAGTAAAAAATTACAGTTATTAAAATCTCTAGCAAGTAAACGAGGGACATTTTTTAAAGCTTACTGGGGGGTTTGAGGTATTTTTTTACAGTTCCTGCAGGGGTTATTCACTTTTAAGTGATTATTTTTTTGCCTTACTTAATACTTAAGGAACAATCTTTCCTAAAATGCCTCATCGGAACTGTTTTCCCTGGCTTTACACCCAAATTTATGATAAGCGGATATTTATTTTTATCAGGAAATACCGTATTATTCAAAAAAATTATTAAAATATATTAAATAACTATTTTTTATTTATAAGGTGAAAAGCCAAACAACTGAATATCATCAACATTTTAAATTTGAATTGTTTTTAAAGACCTGTTCTGTGTAAAAATAATCTTACCAAAAGCACTTATGTATAATAAGGTCCAAGTTCCTATCCAAAAATCTAAAATTAAATTTTGCTATAAGCTTTTTTGACATTTTTGCCTATTAAGCTTCACAGATGCAAAAATAATAAATAAATAATCATTAAATTTAGTATATGAGGTAAAATATTGTTTTATCCTTAGTTTTATTATAAAATTATTTAATTAGGGTGTAACCAGTTTTAAGAAGGTGGAATTTTAGCAAATTGTGCAGGTATTAAATTATTAACTTTTAATAATCAGTGACAAGCTAGGTTAGTTATGGTTAAATAATTTTCAATTTTAAAAGTGAGTAAGTGGGCGGTATTAAACTCGCCTAGCCATAAACTGTTGACTTGGAATTCGATACATAAAGTCGCCTGTGCTTTGATCTAAAGAGGATGGAATTATTGCTGTCCTTAATAAATACCATCTTAAAATTAGGGACAGTAAACTTTTCCGTTTAGGCCGCAATTCTGCCGTGGCTTAATCAAATTATATTTATTCCAAGAATTTTTGGGCGCAATTTGGATATGTCCGATCTTTATTTTGATATGCTGCCGTCAGGCGACTATAATACTTCTCTTTATGACCTGAATTTGTCTGCAGGCGAGTTTAATAGTAGGTTCAAGGTAAGGTAATTTATTGGTCAATCACCTTTCCCTTTTCCAAGTGACTTTATGTACAACCAAGTAAGTGGGAACTAATAATTTTACAAATTGGTACTACTTGTTTTATATACATACCTATATAAAATGAAAAACTTTGCAGGTCCCTACTCAGATAGAGGAGTACATATTGCTGATAAGTTGAAGTTAAGAAAAAAATGGATAACTGTACAACTTCCAGAGGTGTTGACCAACCTTTAAAAGTGAAATTAGATCCTGAAACGGATTTTTATGAATTGGAAAAAATACCACATTATACAAATAAATTACTCCAGGATCTAAATAAACCAAACGCTGAAGGTAAAAAGGGTAAAGCCTTTGAAGAAGAATCAGTTATTAAGAAAGAAGGAGTATGATTTGGATGATGTCACTAAACTAAAATCCATCAAAACTTTACCCAGGTGCTTAGACAATTTTGATTTTATACTGTCAGTATATAAAAGTTACTATATATTTTTAGGAATAAGTTGGCATTATTCAAACATAATGTTGCACGTCATTGTCAAATGCTTATATAATGATATTTTTACAGATTTAGAACTGTCTATTCCAAACAAGATAAAGTGCATAGTGAATTCATGGAGACAAAAAATGAAGTTACAAATCTTAATGAAATAACCTATGATAACTGGAAAATAAAAAATGAAGAGATAGAAATAAAGGAAGAAGACCCCACAGAAGATAAAGTCAGGTAATGTAATTTGACCTTCCGAAATCACTGGCGTATATTTACTATAAAAAGTGGGGGGGTTCAGCTGCTTCTTTCTTCTTCTTCTTCCTGGGAGCCGTCTTGATTCCCTACTGGAGCCAGCGCAGCCTCTTGGGCTTTTTTGTGCCTAATCTCCCATTATCTTTTATACCAATCCATTAATCCTCCCATTAGTCTTGTTCCTTCTACAAGTCTGTATAACCCCTGTTATTTGACTAGGTTGGTCTTGATATATTCCCTTGTAGGCTCTTTTTTTTGGTGGCCCAAATAACGCCTGTCTTGTTATGTTGAGTCAAAGTCCTTTACTTTTTCCCTCATTTATTATGGGTAGGCTGTTTCTTCTTCCTTCTGCTAACGTGGTGTTCCCCATTGATCACTATCTTTGTTAGTGTCCTGTTAGGTTATCGCGCCTGTTAGCAGTTAAGTTTTCTTAAATAAATATCGCATATAATTTAATGATGAGGCCCTTAAGACAGTTTTTTAATGATGTATTTAATTACTACTAACTTTTTCCAGTTATCCTTGTGTTTGTTTCGAGCAGCTGCTTAATTAAAAAAAAAACGCATATAATATAGGTAAACAAATTTATTATTACACTAATTTTTTAGTTTGATTCAAAATGTTAGAGGGCCTCCGCCTTGTAAACGCCACTGGTGATGATAAAGAAAGCTTCTCGTAGTACTAAAACTTAATGACTCCCGTCCAAGTATTCACTGAAAACTCCTAAAAATAAAAAATGCTTTTTTTGACAGCTTCTATAGAATTCAATTAAATGTGAAAACTACATTTTTGCAGAATTATTATGTGATTATAAAGAAAGCTTGTTTTAGTACCTAGACTTGTCTTCTGTTTAAGTATTCACAAAAAGCTATTCATTCAAATGTTTTTAATTGACATAAGCAAAACCAATTACATATATCAAATGGCCATTGGCCGAGGTCCTTAAGCCTAAGATACCTGAAAATTTATTATAAGTTTATTTATATTGAATACAAAAAGAAATCTGAACTATTTACAAAATCAAAAAAAAGTAATAATAATAAACAAGCAATTTTGGAGTTCTTGGGCTTCAAATTAGATATTCTAGTTCTTCATATATAGGTTGTAAAGGATGTTTGTATGTTTGTTATCTTCTGTTTTTCTTTGTTTGTTTCCGTCAGAATTCATGTATTATATCCAAATTGTAATATAAAGTTGGTAGAGAGGTGTTTTAAGCGCTGCAAAATTTATTGTGTTTTTGTCATTTCCTAAAGTACTGTATTTGGAGGATTATGTAGTATATTCCTGGGGTGTCTCATTTTTGTAATTCTTCGTAGGGATGTTTCTGCCAATTCTAAAGTTTTTTTAGCATTATTATTTAAGTTAGGATTACTGGGTGTTCATATTCTAGAAGAGGCGTACAGATTGACTTATATGTAGTGGATGCTATCTTATTATCTATTCCATGACCTCTATAGGTCAGACTTCTAAAATGCTTGGCTCTGGAAATAATTTTTATTTACTAATTTTTGTCTCACCATTATACTGGGCGATCCTAGTCGACGACCTTCTGGCAAAAATGGCCAAAGAGAGGTTCCACTGCCTCGGCTACGCAGACGACATTGTCATCGTAGTTAGAAGCAAGCACTTGAACTTTGCTTCAGAAAGAACGCAAAACGCACTGAACATCGTAGACGAATGGGGCAGGGAAGAAGGCCTGTCGGTTAATCCACAAAAGACCGTTATCTTTCCCTTCACAAAGAAAAGAGCACTAAGGGCACTCAGATGTCCAAAGCTCAATGGAGTGGAAATCCCCTTCTCAAAAGAGGTCAAGTATCTAGGAGTCATTTTTGACCAAAAGATGAACTGGGGACCACATCTTAACAAAGTTGTTCAGGAGGCAAAAATTGCCCTTGGGAGATGTCGCAGGCTTTGTGGAAAAAGCTGGGGACCTAACTCAAAGATGAACCTGTGGTTGTATAAAATGGTAATAAGACCCATGATAACCTACGGCTCAGTTGCCTGGGGGCAAGGGTCACGCAGGCCGTAGCAACCAGACAACTTCAAAGTGTGCAAAGGCTAGCATGCATATGCATCATGGGAGCTGTGAAAACTTCCCCAACCGCAGCCCTGGAAGTGCTGCTAAACCTGCTGCCACTCCACATTTACATACAGGGAGAAGTAAAGATGGTACTCTATAGACTCAAACGAGGTCAAAGTCCAATTATAGGACATCGAAGGATCTCAAGATGTGAAATAAAGGGGGACCAAGAGGTCAGCTCATTGTTTGAGATGCCCTCGGACAGCTCACCCCTCGTTTTATTTTCAACAGACATTTTCGGATTGTCATACTAGATAGGGAGATCCTGGAAAGAAGGCCCTCCAATCAAAGCCGATCATATCTAGTATACAGATGGCTCCAAGACCAACAAGGGAGTAGGAGCTGGCATCTATGGAGACAAGCCTAGAGAAAAGATAACCTTAAGTCTTGGTCAGCATGCACCGGTTTTCCAAGCGGAAATCGCAGAAATAATTAAATTAAAGATTAAAGAAAAAGGGCGTAAAGGAAAAAACATCGTCACTTAGTCATGCACTGAAGGTCATCAGTTCTCCAAAAGTTAATTCCAAACTAGTGGGGGACTGTATACAGGCCCTGGATAAAGTCGGCTTGGCAAACAAACTTACAAAGGTGTAAAGCATTTAAATCATAAAGATCATTTTGCGCCACCCTGTAATAGAACTTGAAGAAGAAGAACTTGATCACCTTATTTTATTCTATTATTAATTGGATCTTATTATTTTAATGAATTTATGAACTTTAACTGCATGTCCTCAGAGAATTGTGTTGGGTGAGACCAAGTCATAAGAACTTCTCAATAGGATTAAATATTTTAATTTAAACAAGGCATATCAAATGATTTTTTATATTAATATGAAATGGACATATTCTCCTAAATGTCAAAAAAAGCATTTTTGCATTTACTGTAGGTGATAGGTGATAGGTTTAAAGTGAGTGGACTTTTTACGCCCTCCACTGCAACCGCTCGATCTATTGTGGCTCACACCTTTTTATATTTCTCCCAATAGGATTGGACTTCTAATGGATCCGATACCAGATTGGGAGAGTTTTTACATCTCCTCTTACTCGTGTCGCTGCCGGACACGAGCACAATATGTGTTTTGATGTGTTCTGGTGTCCCTGTCTCCTGGAGAGTATGACGAGCAGACGATTAGATCCGTCATGCCCCCCTCTCCCGGTCTTGTGACGTGGGTAGCTACCAGGTCCTTGTTACAGGAACCAGATGTTCTTTCTGAGGCCGCATCTCCGACCTTACCCTATGAAAACGGTCCTATCCACTTTCTGTTTAAAGCCAGAGAACACCTTTCCCTATAAAAGCGGTTGTGTTCGCCTTCTGTTTGGATTCAGGGATCCCTCACTAAGCACATGTTTGATGGCGTGGATTAGCCCTTCCCCGGGAAACAGGCGCCGGTGACTTTAGGGGCACCTTTTGAAACGGATTCACCCGTTTCGGTCGGCGCACCTTTGTCTGCTTGTATCACTTTTTTCCTATGAAAGCGGTTCTGTCCGCTTTCTGTTTGGAGCTAGGGAAGTAATAGTCCACCACGGTAGAGCCCCGCATTACCGCAGTAAGGCTAGATACTCTGAGAGGTGTCATTCACTCATTAGCACAGTATGCTAACACTTTGAGTTAAGCCTTGTGTTCATCTTAGCTTCGGATCCCATTCCATACGCTAGCCAAAAGAGTTGCCGATAACCAGCAACTCTAGCGCATGTTCCGAAAGATCCTACTGGGCCCAACCACGATGACGACGTGTGAAGACAGCGGTTGGGCATTTACTGTAGGTGAACAAGGTTCTGGTTAACTGAAGATACTTTTATAGCCAACATTTTTGGTAATGTTTAAAAAAATGATATATCATTTATTTTAAACATTTAGATATCTCTTCTACAAATATTTCAAGTAGGGGAGCTTTATAATAGTTGACATCCAGATGGAACATAACCAGGTATTAGCATTTTGCCTGTCTTATTTTTTCTTTTTATCCTGTCCAGTTTGCACTATAAAAAACCCAATTGTCCCAAATGATGGTCGTCCACTACTTTAATTTTACCTACATTTATTTGTTACATCAATAGGCTATTTGACTGATTTTTAAAAACCGTTTTAAATTATTCTTTGGTACCTAACAAACACAATACATTTTATATTTCCGGAAAATCTGCTGTATTTTTAATAAAACTCAATGTTAAAGTTGTTTTTTTGCGAACTGGATAATTTCTTTCTGGCTAGTTCCAGGCTGGGTCCAACAAACACTTTAAAGAGTTTCAAGACCACCAATATCACAGTTTACTTTTGTGGGTTTTCCAGTGCATTGTCAATCTATCCCCTAGACCACACTTTTATACACTGCTCTGCAGCTTAGTTCGCCAACCACTTTTTTATATAAATGTTGCCAAATACTTAAATTCTTCCTGCCTCTTAAATTTTTTTAGGAAAATCGATTTTTGTTTTTTTTTAATTCGTTCTATTAACCCTGATTTTTATGCAAATAAATATTTTAAAATGAAATTCTAATAGTTATTTTAGTTTTTATGAATAAAAACTTACCTACATATTTTTAGGATGTTTATAAATGACCAGAGACAAGATAAACATGAAGATTTTGATGTCATCAACAGCAAGGAAGTTGATTATTCAGCATGTCAGAAAGGGGATTTAAGTAAACCTTTTAATCCAAGTTTAAACCATGGAAAAGATGATTTCTTTAAATGCGATCAATGTCATTTTCAAACCCGCCACAAATTAAGTATAAAGATGCACCTCATGAGACATAAAAATCCTGAAGATGTTCAAATGTTTAAATGTGATCATTGTGATTATGCTACAATTGCAAAAGGAAACTTAACCAAACATCTTGTCTTACATAAAGATCCTAAAGATATAAAAATGCTTAAATGCAAAACATGTAGTTTTCAGACACATAACAAGCAGATTTTATCAAGGCATCTCAATCGACATAAAAATCTTGAAGACATTATATTTTTTAAATGCGATAAATGTGATTTTCAAACAGATCAGAAATATTCTTTAAAAAGGCACTATCTCCGACATAATCCCGAGTATGCCGATCTGCTTAAGTGCTATCACTGTCAATTTCAAACACGCCACAAAGGCAGTTTAAAGATCCACCTCATTCGACATAAAAAACGAGAAAATATTGATATGTTTAAATGCACTAAGTGTTATTACCAAACACTTACAAAAGGGGATTTAAGCAAGCATTACCTTATACATAAAAATCCTAACGATGTTGTTATGCTGAAATGCCATCAGTGTAATTTTCAAACACGCCACAAATCAAGTATAAGGTCGCACGTTCTCCAACATAAAAATCCGAAAGATCTTTGTATGTTTAAATGCGATATGTGTGCTTACCAAACACTTTTTAAATCGGATTTAAACAAGCATTTAATTAAACATAAAAATCCTAAAGATCTTAAGATTCTTAAATGCGATCAGTGTAATTTTCAAACATATCGTAGAGGTAGTTTGAACCACCATCTAGTTTTACATAAAAATCCCGAAGAAGTCGAGGTGTTTAAATGCCATCAGTGTAATTTTCAAACAATTCATAAAGGAAGTTTAAGCATTCATCTTAGCCGACATCAAAATAATAAAGAAATGTTGAAATGCGATCGATGTGTTTATCAAACACGTAGCAAACGAGAATTAAAGAGACATTATTTCAAACACAATCCTGATAGTTTTGAAATATTAAAATGCGATTGGTGTGACTATCAAACACCACATGAAATGGATTTCAAGAACCATAGTCGTCGGCATAAAAAGCATGCGGATGCTGATTTGGTTAAGTGCTATCACTGTAATTACAAAACGTATCTAAAGGCTCAGTTAATTCAGCATCTCAATCATCATAAAAATACCGAAAATGTTGACATGTTTAAATGCAGCAAATGTAATTTTCAAACAGGGGGTAAAGGACATCTAAAGACTCACTATCTCCAACATAAAAATCCTTAAGATGTTGGTATCTTCCAGAGCCCTTGGTGTCATTATCAAACACTTTAAAAAAGAAATATAACATGGCTCCTTCTCCATCATAAAGAAGCTGTAATGGCTCCTCAGGTGAGGCAACTTAATGCTACTTAAGATTTTAAATAATGTTAAATATTTTTTATACATAAATATATTGTTGTCATTATAAATAAGTGTTCTTTATTCGACAGTTAATCGGAATTAACTCCAAAAAGAATTATAGGCCCCTAATTTGTTTTGTACCTACTTTTGATTTTGTTTTTGTTGGTTAATTTTGGGTTTATACAGGGTGTCCTAGAATATGTGGTTAGTTAAGGTTCTCGGAATCTAATAGAAAACCTAAAAATATTGACAAGTTCCCATAAACTTTTTTTCCTACGATCCTCCCCTAAAAAGATACAGGTAGATAACGCGGGCCCCTGAAAATCGTTTTTTTTTTAATAACTTTTAAAATAATTTAATATTTTTTAAAAAATGATGATAACTAATATGATGGTTATTATTAAAGTCTTCTTAAAATGAACCCATTAAATCATATTTGACTTATTTAGTTTGCCTGGGACGGACTAGCTCTGATACAATAATAACAATTTTTTTAACACCCTGTATGATAAAGGCTCAACAATATTATTTTTGTATACCTTTGACCTCTAACTAAAAAAAAAGCTATTTTTGATTGATAAAATCAACTGTTAACAAGAAATAATATGTCATGGTTGGTATTTTTTTAAATTTTACAGGGTGTTTTATAATTGTACGTCAATATTTGGAAAAGCAGTTTTTGGGTCCATTTTTAGAAGAAAACTTCATATGAACGTATGTCCTAAACGTCTTAACTTTTGAGATATAGGGTGGTAAAATTTTTAAAAATATATAATTTATTATCTGTAGTACCACTTTAGATATTTTAATGAAATTTGGCATAAATGTACTATGTATCAAGAAGCATTTTTTAGTGTATCACATTTTTTTTATTTTAACCAGTGGCTTTCGTACAGAATTTCACCTGCCTATTTTGGCAAATAAAAAAAATGTGGTACACCAAAAAATGCTTCTTGATACATAGTACATATACGCCAAATTTCATTAATATATCTAAAGTGGTATTACAGATAATAATAATAAATAATTTATTTTTAAAAATTTTACTACCCTGTATCTCAAAAGTTAAGACGTTAGATTATACATTCATATAAAGTTTTCTTCTTAAAATGAACCCA
Organism: Listronotus oregonensis; assembly: GCA_019359885.1. NCBI lineage: Eukaryota > Metazoa > Arthropoda > Insecta > Coleoptera > Curculionidae > Listronotus > Listronotus oregonensis. The sequence continues at coordinate 479 of JAHBCN010001811.1, read as the reverse complement.
AAAATTGTCTCCTTAGATATTGACGTACAATTAGAAAACACCCTGTATAATGTACAAAAAAATTACCAACCAGATATTTTATTTATCGTAAACAGTTGATTGTTTCGATGTGAATCAAGAATACTTTTTTAGTTTAAGGTTAAAGCTATCCAAAAAAAATATTGTTGAGCCTTTATTATACAGGGTGTTAAAAAAATTGCTATTATTGTGTCAGAGCCAGTCCGGCCCTGGCAAACTAAATAAGTCAAATATGATTTGATGGGTTTATTTTAAGAAGACTCATCTAATAACCATCATATTAAAAAATATTAAATTACACCCAGTATTTTAAGTTATTTAAAAAAAAACGATTTCCAGGGGCGTCCGTTATGTACCTGTATCTCCGTAGGGAAGGGTCATAGGAAACAAGTTTATGGGAACTTGTCATAAGATTTTAAGGTATTCTATTAGATTTCGAGAGATTGCCCACATATTCGGGG